>CABFVX010003577.1:23348-34299 GCA_902151425.1 Timema shepardi | reverse complement strand
TGTGGTTGTAGGGGAAGGGTGGGGGTGTTTTGAGCCGTTAGCGGAAGAGGGAATGGTGACGTCACAAGCGTTTAAACCCGTTATCGGAAGAGGGAAAAGTGTTTTGTCCCTTTAACAGAAGAGGGAATGGTGACGTCACAAGTGTTAAAACCTTTTAGCAGAAGAATGAAAGTTTTTTGACCCGTTAGCGGAAGAGGGAAATAGCAGATCAACACTGCTTAGGGGGAGGGGGTTGGAAGTCTACGCTAAAAACCTTCTCAATTAATTAGCAAATATCAATTAGCAATCATCAATTAGCAATCAACATGTCTGGGGGGCTAAAGGTGTACTACGAGCCACCAGGTAAGGTGTCGAGGACAGGGTCATAAACTCCAACACCCCTAATCTGGTCATGCCAGGGGAGGTTTCTAAATAATCAATCATAGATAATCAATTAGCAATCATCAATAATCGATATGTCTGGGGAGAGGATGTGAGTGTTAAGACTAGGCAGGGGAACTGGGGTTTGATAGCTGCTCAACGGGCGGAAATATTATTTGTGTTTTATTCAGGGTTTGATTTCCAAACTCCAACGCCCCTAATCGAGCAATCAACATGTCTGGGTTCGAATCTCTGTCGGGGTAATAAATATATATTTATATTAGTAATATCTGTGTTTTATTCACTGTCTACGCTAGAAACCACGCCGTGCAATGATAATCAATCATCTATAAGCGACAATTAATCATCGATAATCGATAATCGACCTTTAATAATCGATATGTCTTGAGGGGATTCCCAGGATTTTAAGCTACAACGCCCCTAATCGACAATTAATTACAAGCATCAACATTCACGGGTGTTTACAGGGGAAAACCAACAGGACACAGTTTGCGATAGCAACTCATCACAATACTAGCTCGATATGAGTGGACTAAGGCCTACCCCCCACTACTAATGTTTGATTCAATCAAAGGTTTCAAAGTATAACACGAACCGTTCTTTAGACGCAGGGATAAAAAAAATCGTGGTCTTGATTTTCTTCTCCTTTTTATGATATGGCCAGTGCGAACCATTTACTGACCTACCGCAAGGTGTCATATGGGTTCTGGTAATGGTATAAGATGAGGTTATACGACACCACTCAGACTATCCAAATATTCATACTAATGGGGGAGAGAGGAAGAAGGTGAATGTTAGATAAAGTGCAACTGCATTTACATGAAGGGTCAGTGGGTCACCAATTTGTAAGAGATATCTGTGATTTGAGCACTACCGGAAAATCAGTCAAAAGTCATAAGTGGACTGACATCTTTGTCCACGTGCCCACCTGTACGAGTCAATATGTCATAAGATATTTCAAAAGAATGTAGACACTAATCAATTTAAATAAAAAGCTTCGTCCGAACGATTTAAACTCTTGTGGGACAATTTTATAGATGGTGTATCTAAATTAAATGCATGTTGATTTAATGTACCCTGTCCTTAACTCTTCTTAATCTTTCAACGAGAATCTTGCATGACAGCCCTTAAGGGCGCCACCTACATGAAGGGTAATATGCTCAAAATATGGTAACTACTATAGGAACGCCAGATCCGAAGTTTTAAAAAGTATTAAACAACCCACAATTGTGTTTTAATATTCTAGTTATAACCTATATTTAAATGATTGTTTCAGGAAGGTTAACTCTCAGAACTGTGACGTTTCGAGTGAAACATCATTGAAAATAAGTTTATTGAGGAATTTTTTAAAAATTCCATTTATATAACTTTAAATGTAAGTTTATTAATACTAGAACACATGGATGGATCCTATCACCTCCATTTCGTAAAGAACTATATTTTGAAATAACTAGTCACTTCTTAAGAAACGTGGAGTTTCTGAACGTCTGTCTATAAAGCATCTCAGCGCACTTGTAAGCGATCCCTTAAGTGAATAGATTACTTTCGCTTATTAAGAGAAATTATTGCAATAGTCAAAACTTTCTATCTCGAGATTGTGATGAATCTTTACGTTTTATGTGCGTGTGGACCCAAAAAAAAGTTGCTTTTACAACTCTATATTTTAGGACTCCACACACCAAGGTGAACGCGAATGCGAACTACCCAACACATGGAGGAAAATGAAGTGGCACACACAGGCGAGCGGGCTGTTCGCGCGAGCAAGCTGGGCCACGCGGTCAGATGCGCGGACTGATCGCTCATGTCGGGTTGTCCGTACAGTTTATTAGCGGGCAGCAGCCATTTTGATGCAGTTTGAGGCCACGTGTTGGGTTTCCGAGCTTTTCTTGTGTTTGTTTCATATCTCTCTAATCGGTATGGATCCAGAAACCCCAAGGAGGCTCATAGAAGCTGATAAAGAGAATGACATACTGTACAGTATGAAAATGAATGGCTATAAGAACAGTGTATTAACGAACAGGAATTGAGATGAAATAGGCCCTATATTTGGAATGAGAGGTAAGATACGTAGCCTTTACTATAATTCAATATAGAAGAAGTAATTGATGCTTCCACAGCGTATATTACACGCACACACATCCATTACTATGAATACTTCGACCAGAACCATGCAACTCGTCTTTTGATCGCCCACACGTCCGTCTTGGTGTAAGGAGTCCTGTTCTGTCTGTCCCTTGCCACGGATTCGAAAAGATTTGATGGATTTTGTTCAAACTTAATATCTAGACGTTATATTATGATACCTTGGGACATTCTTTAATTACTAACCTAGCCTTCAATTTAAGAGAAGTTTACAAATGAGTGGTTTTGTTTAGTACCAAATTTTTTTAAATGGTTCTAATAATTTTATTTCAAATGTATATCTAGGGACATAACAAATAAAACTGTATACTTGGTTTTTAGGTAAAAATTCATTAAAGGGTAGTTTAATGATGAGTAATTTTCAAAAATTCAAAATATTTCGGAAATGGTGCTAACAATTTTGTTTAAAATGTATGTCTGGAGATTGTTTAACATGATAAATAAAAACTTTGGCCCATACTTGTTTTCATGGGATAAATCGTTTGAGGTAAGCTTACTGATGATGGGTTTTCTATTTACATATTTTTTTAAATAGCTCAAGCAATTTGGTTCAAAATGGTTATTTGTTGAGTTTTTTATATAATGAATAATTATATATATATATATATAATTCAAAAACATTTTAATTTAGGGCCTAATTCACTGATGATAAATTTGAATTTTTCTGAAATTGTTCAAACGACTTTGTTCAAATTGGCATCGGGGACTATTTTACACATCAATAATTAAAGTATATTTATTTTTCTAAAATAAATTAACTTAAGGGTAGTTTACTTTACACAAATCATTGAAAATTTGACATTTTCAGAAATTGGCCTTGAAGTTGAGTTTAAAATCAGTATCTTGAAATAGATTTTCATGATAAATAAGCTAAGTTTTTATTTTTATAATTTACAAATAATTGCAAATAACCTAATATTTTAAAATTTAAAATTTGCTATGAATATTTGATTAAGTTGTTTATATATATATATATATATATATATATAGAGAGAGAGAGAGAGAGAGAGAGAGAGAACGAGAGTGTTAATTTGGATTAACAAGTTGATGTGATAATTTTTGTGAGGAAAACTTACTTAAGGTTAACTAGTTTACTGAAATCCTTTGCTTTTAAATTTTGGTTTGAGATATAATACAAAATTTGAAAGAGGCTGTGGGATTGTGTCGTAACACTTATTTTTAATGGTGGGCTGCAATTCGTTTTCAAACGGATATTTACTAGTTTTATAATAATAAATATAAGCTGAGAATGGTAGGAAAGATTAAAAGAACCTCCACACATATTGAATAGACATAATATTTCTCAAGAGAACTTTAAATATCAGTAAGTAACTTCCAGATAGATTAGAATTAATAAAATTAATATTTAAAAATGTGAATTTTTAAAAACTCGTATTGAATGATATAAAACTTTACTCTCGTTATATATATAGATTATACAGCCGGTGACGCGGATGTTGGTGTTCGAAACCAGGCTGATTTGCCAAAAGTGTTATTCACTCCCTGGTTTCACAATCGCCCTCCAAACAAATGTGGTAACTTTTCCTTAAATTATACCTTCATCCTCTCTGTTTCATTAGTGGAAATATATGGATAATCCGGATGTGTTTTCAGACGTCAGGAACACACACACAAACCTAAATTCATCCTTTAAAATTTTGTTTTATGTTGAGTCGAATCCACTATTTTACGAATCCAAATCTTGAATTTATCTTCGGCATCCGAATATCGATTACGAATTCAAATCCAAATCTTGGAATAATTATAAACACAAAGGGAAGCTATAAATATATTAGAATAATTTAAAATATAAAATATAAATAGTAACAAAATGTTAAAATTATTGTTTATAATCCATTCATAATAACAAACAAACATTAAGTTAGTTATTAAATTACTTGTCTGGGGCCTGGTTGTTAATTTCATCCTATAATCACAATAGGTTCTGAAGCATCAATTAGAAGTATTTGAACTATAGGACAGATTTCACTTGTGAAATTGAAAAAAAAAAAAGTTTTAAATTAGAAATTTTCTTTAATTTTGAATATTCTTTTGGAATAGAGGAATTCGAGAATTTAAGGACCCATCCCTATTTTCTCAAATAGAAAATTCTATCATAAGTATTTTTTAATATCTAATGAAATAAATAATCAAATTTTTATCACTATAATCATTCATTTGAGATTATGTATTCTAAGATATAACTATGTGTAGCTGCAGAAAATACAATGGTGGTCATTTTTTGTGCGCGTAGAAAGCTTCTTCATCTAAAATAAGCTACATCACTTTTATTAATATTTCCTTGTAGAATATTAAACTAAAAATATATTAGTTTATCACCTAGTAATGAAAGCAGCTCCATAAATTGTATTACGTTTTTATGGTTTTGTTTTGAGCATACAGATTTCAAACTACAAAATAATCATAATCTAATTTTTCAGGAAGTAATAAATAATTAAAATGAAATATGTACTAACGTAATAATGTTATGACTTATAAATAGTAGTGTGCCGTAAATATATCAACTTTTTGTTATGTTTGATGTTTATTGGCGACAAAAACAAAGGTTTACCCGGATAGTCTGTGATTGAAATATTAGTCATATCGTTACTAAACAATGGACTTAAAACCATGCCGCAGCATCCTTACAATCTTTACAGGCAGACAAGAAGAGGGGGCTATTAGGTTCACTGATGGAAGTTGAGAGTTCTTGATTAGTATCCGAGTGCTGGATATTAGCTTCTGAGAGCTCTTGATTAGTATCCGAGTGCTGGATATTAGCTTCTGAGAGCTCTTGATTAGTATCCGAGTGGTGGATATTAGCTTCTGAGAGTTCTTGATTAGTATCCGAGTGCTGGATATTAGCTTCTGAGAGTTCTTGATTAGTATCCGAGTGCTGGATATTAGCTCCTGAGAGTTCTTGATTAGTATCCGAGGGCTGGATATTAGCTTCTGAGAGTTCTTGATTAGTATCCGAGTGCTGGATATTAGCTTCTGAGAGTCCTTGATTAGCGCTTGGGTGTTCTTGATTAGTCCCAGTGAGCTCTTAATTAGCCCTCTGAAGTTTTTGATCAGCACCTGAAAGTTATTTATTATCACCGGAAAATTCTTGATTAGAGACCAAGATTTCTTGTTTAGCTCCTGAAACTTCTTGATTAGACCCAGAGACCCCTTGATTTAATACCTAAAACTTTTTGATTAGACCCAGAGACCCCTTGATTAATACCTAAAACTTTTTGATTAGACCCAGAGACCCCTTGATTAATACCTGAAACTTCTTAATTAGACCTAGAGACCCCTTGATTAATACCTGAAACTTCTTGATTGATGATGTTTTGACCATTTCAATTAAACCATTTTAAAAGGTATAGGCTAAGCATTTGTTTGGAAATAGAGAGAATCGAAAATCAAGAAGCTAAAAAAAGGTTTTAGCACCCACTAGGTTAGGGATGGCAACTCCATGGCGTGCATACTACTGGGTAGCACACCAACAAGAAAAATATAAACACTAAATAAAACTTTTACCGGTATGGTATACTTTTTTGAAGTGATAGCATCTCGACAGCCATGTTGCATCGTACGTACAGTACATACTCAAGTCAATGGCTATTAATCGTCATGTGGGCTATGAACAGAACACAGCTTTCTTTATTCGTTTAAATTAGTTGAAAAATAGACACTTGGATACGGGAATAGAACCCGGGACTTTTGAATAAGCACCAATGCTCTAGTCGTGAGCTATCCATGATTCGTCCCGTGAGCAGAGAGTTACTATTCACTCACAGCTTAGGATTGAGTGTGTGTTTATAACTTTATACGGACATTGCCGTAATTACAATTATTTGAAACATGTTGATTGATATTAATTATAACCATCTTGTCAATCAAAATACAACATATTTCAAATCCATATGGAAATATGGTTTAAGTTTTTGGTTTCAACATTTATATCATTTTTTATTGTTTTCCTCTTGAAGGTGTTACTTTCAATGTTTTAAATTAAGCTAATGAAATTAAAATGGTTCAAAACACTCACTTTGTCAATTTAATATATTTTCATCTTTAAAATTTAGGTACTAATAAAAATTTTCAATTTTATTTTAGCTATTCTTTATATTTCATAATATTCAACAAGCTTTTATATTTTTAATACCTATTAAATAACGTAAATAATAAATGGCACACTATTCTAGTTCCAAACTCAGCTAGTTCTTAAGTGGTACACTAGTAGGAAAAGGTTTTACTTCCCTGCGCTAGGTAGTGATCCCTCGCCTCCCAAACTAGAGTATGATTAGACAAATACTAAGTCCGAGGAAAAATTACCCATTAAAGTCAAGGTTATACAGTAAATAATATTTTATCCATTTAGATTAGTGGCTGCCAACCTTTTTGAGCTCACGTCTTTTCTTTTAAGTTTTAACCAAATCCATCCTCTCCCCTCCACCTCCACGACTCATTATCAACGTTTTCATTTGTACTGTACATGATAAGCAAGTAGGTCCTACTTAAGCTGTTGCTATACAGTGTGTCCCGCTCGTCAGACCCTGAGTTTCCCTTATAACTTTCAAACCAATGGACGTAATTGGTGTATGAGAAGCACTCAGAGCCCGAGAGCGAGCAAAACACCTTGTATTAAATAGGAAAAGCTATATACAAAAACAATTGACATGTTTACATTTAAAAATATTCACCTAATGTATGTACTAAAAATGAGCATGGGTACAAATAATTTAAAATAACCCGAGTCTTAACAGTGAATCGTTAGAAACTTTTTAAAACAAGCACCATCAAAAAGTAAATACAAAACACATAATTGTCATAAATTAGCTCAATTATTATAGATAACATCACTTTTATAAACTGGAGCGAATATCGATATAAAATTACTTTTTTTTTTGTTTCACATGAATATAGAATAATTTTATTGTGACCTTATGCCTCCCCTGGAAATAAACTCCAGCTCCCTTTGGAGAGGGACTATTTATACCCCGCCGGCTTTGGAACCAGATAGTTAGAATATAATTGACTCTTTGAACTACGGTTTCATTTTTGACAGTTTTATTAATCAATAAATTGCGGGCATGAGCGAATGTAAATAAAAGACAATGAAAGTTGTATAATTTTGCTTTCGATAAGCAACCAAACCAAAATCACTGAGAACTGGGTTTGCCAAAACCATAGTATCAGTAATTTCCTGTAAGGAGAGAAATGTTTCAGACATGGTTTTCAAATAATTACACACGGTCAGGATTTAAGCCCCAAATTTCCAATCACCTAAACACAAGACCAGAGGAAAATGACCCCCTCATCTACGTGTCCACTGGTACAGGTATTATGTAGAACTAGTTTAAATGTATGTAAAAAATTTAAAGCTCATCATTCCGAGTCCATGATATTACATTAAAAGTATTGTTCATTGTTTTTGCCATGGTCCCCATTTTAAATATAAAAATAAACAAGGTCCCCTAGAAGCTATCCAAAGAAAGTGATTCACAAGGATGTTGATATTTACATAATACACTCTCTATTCCCCATATAAATAACTATATAAAAACAGTATTGAAATTATTCCATCCACTATCTAGTGGACCCCCTTTAAAATATTATCTTTCGACTCCCTCGTCAGCACCCCCTAGAATCAAACTAAGGACAGCATGGTCCACCAATCACCATTCTCTAACTACTCAGCCATGAAACCTGCCCTCTTCTAATAATTTCATTTTCATGTAATATTCCATTTTCATTTTTCAATTTTGTTTCTCTAGCTAAGAGTCGAGACCTCTAGCAGGCTATAACTGAAGATACAGGCGAACACATCGTTTGCAAATAAAAAACAAAACAAAAAACATCATATTTGTGTATAGGTATTTACAATAAACAAAGTAAAAACATAACAGAGAGGAAAGCTAGTTGATTTAGTAATAATAGGTAAGTTTTAATAATTTTAAAGGAACAATTCACCATAAACAAATAAATAGTAATTAATGATACGGGTGTTCCTTAAATAACTCTTTGATTTGGTTCTTCTTTTATGGTAGATTTCAAATTCTTGAAATCAAGAGTTAACGTTCCTTATACAACGGGTGAGAAGGCTGAGTTTGTAAAAGACTAATAGAAAATATTTTAGAATTCTGAAAAGAACGAGAGGTCACTATAGTGCCCACATGTACAAAGTCATATTGGCAAGATTTTTTACAATTTAAAATGTTATGAATAAATTATAATAGTAATTATTATTATTATTTTATTGGGAGGGTCGTAAAAATACTTGAGTGTTCAGCATTTTTTCATCTGACAGTTGCAAATCTTTTGTCACGTTTTCACAGCCATTATTTACACCAAACCTTATGTTATATCTTGTAATCTCCCAATGAGCCCACTTGGCCCTCACCCATCCCCACCACACCCTACTCTCCTGCCCCTTACTCAGGAAACTTTCGCACCAGTTCCTTTTAAACCGATTCTCATGTTCGTGTCTGAAGCTATTCTTTACATTATTTTCTTTCTACCTTTCTGTTATTTTCCTCTCATTTTATTTTCACGTGATTTTTCTTACATCCCTCTTCCCCCTATTCACTCTCTATCTCTTTCTCCACTCACTTCTCTTCCTTCTCTTAGCGCTAATTACTTTTGCTTGCCTTAATGACGCTTTTCTTTAATCAGGTAATTTCGTATCTCTTTAAAAATAATCTGAGACCGACGCGCACGTTTCACTAGCTCCAGGTAATGAAATTCTCAAGTTCTAATTGTCTTCCCTCGAGTCGGGGGGACGACGATACGCTGCGCGTTTGGGAGGGAAATATAGAGGGGAAGGTTTTTGTTTTGTTTTGTTTTGTTTTCCATATATAAATCGAAGAAGCGAATAGATAAAACAAAACAAAGAAGTGTAATTAGGGTTGTAATAAACTTCATTAAAAAGGCAAAATATGCATGGTAATACTTGGAATTTTCGATCTGTTACGACCATGATCATTATAGAAACACATAATTTTAATTGATGATTATAATGAATGAAAATTTAAAACAGTTGCTTGTTATTATTTTAGATCAAAGAAACGCCCGTGACTCTACTCGGGAGTCCAATACTCAAACCCAACTGGATACACTTGGGGATAACGTTTCGCCTTTAATAGGTTCTTCCTTCCCTTTTTAGTAAAATGTTGGTGCATTTATTTTCATTTTTTAAGAATTATCCCTCCACGTCTTAACATCCGTCTAGGCTATACGCACTTTAGCTACACCAATGGCAAGTAGATGATCAATTAAAAATAATGTATGCGCATTTGGGTGAAGGCTAATCATCATTTTAGATAAAAGAACTAATTGAACCCTAGCCGAGATTAGAACTCCAACTATGAGATCCCGATATTTATTCCACGTGCCCACTGATGCTGGGTTCTACAGATTAATTTTCCTTTTCCTTTGCACTTAGTTGGGTATCGTCTGAAGCTCAAAGCCTAGACGATCTAGAGCACGCACAAGGCATATACAGCCCAGCTTTGGTAGAATGAGCCTTAAAAAAAGACTATTTTGTTTGCAGTCAACATTGTTAACATGCTCTCTATGATTAGTATTATTTTACAGGTATTATGATTATCCATCAAAAATGACAGCTGAAGCTAGCATAAATTGACGTACGATTATACGTGAAAGTAATTAATTTAGAACTAATTACGGTAATGGTTTAGGAATTGGGAAGGTTGAATTTAGAGGAGGTGACCCATATTTGCGTCGAGAGAGAATGGAAAACCATTTAGTAAAACCACCCCAGTTCACCCAACTGAGATTCGAACCTTGACCTCCCCGTCCTCAGCAGCCTAGCTCAACACTAAGCTAGTGCGTTAGCTAACCACGCCCCCGAGGTGGGCTATGTGAAAGTAGATCTAGTAAGTTCTATTCAAACTGTTAGATAAGGAAATTCCCACGAACATTAGATTTACATTTCCTAGATTCCACTAGTTTAGGTTTGCTTACTGACTCAAAGGCCCCAGGTTTTATTCTTGGCACAGCCAAAAATTGTTATCGTCAATAAAATAGAGGGTTTTCCCATTGCATACTTAGTGGTCGAGGTACTTGGTGTTTTGTCTATTCTAGAGTTAATTTAGTTGGCAAGTCACTTGGTTCATAAAGTGCATGTAATAAATAACCCTATTGCTAAAAAAAACTACTCTAGAGTTTGTAAACAGATCAAGAATAACTCGTTAGTAATTCACTCTAAGGGTGGTCCTAGGAGCTAATTACTCCTTTAATATGTTGAGCCACACGACTGTAAAAACCCAAACTTGTTTTAATTAAAATATAAGAAAAACATATCTATAAAAAAATTAAATATAACCTGCATTACAAAAATATTATTCCATGAATATGTTTGAAAACAGAAATACAAAATATAAATGGAATTTGAAGGTAAACACCAAAAAAAAAAAAA
>CABFVX010003577.1:0-23190 GCA_902151425.1 Timema shepardi | reverse complement strand
CAAACCACTGCCATCCATCTCGCTCTACTTGCAGTGCTCTAACTTTAGAGACTCAGGAGAACGATGATGTACACTTCTTTTATCCTGAAAGGTAGCAAGATTACCTTACTTGTTTCCGTTATGGTGCAGATTGTAAGATATAGATAGAGTGTAGCCCCCACCTCAGGCCCAGATTAAAACTTTTAGGGGCCCTGTTCCAAGTAGAGCTTGGGGCCCTTTGAAGTTAGTTCACCAATGAATGATTATGCATCTTACATATTCAACATACATGAATAATTTTATTTAGAGACCACATTTTTTTTGCAAACCTTTATCAATCATCGTGCGTACCATGCGTTTTGTTATTAACATATTAATTATTAATACCATAGTAGCTGATAAACTATACATTCTATTATATACTGAGTGGATTATAGTACTGTAATAATAAAATGGTTAGTAAAATAATAATACTGAACATTGTATAATTATAGACTACTTCAGTGTAATTGCATTTTATGCAGTTCACCATCTGCAGATAAAATACTAATAAGTATTAATATGGTAAAAATAATTTTATTTTTTTAAACTTCTCTCGCGTCGCATTTAGTTAATTCTTTGATAATAATAGTTTTACTATTTTGCCTCAGAAATTATTGTCGATTGACAATCAATGCTTGTTTTTTTTTTTTCAAAAGTCAACGGTACCGTTTGCGGAAATGTAGTGTTTGGTGTTTGCCCAAAGCAAAGGTTGGGCTAATTTTTATGCGTGGACTGTCGGACTCCACGTAATACCAGGCTACCAGTGCCCTTCAATTAGAAAATTTCTAGATTAGTTTGTGATACGTTTTACGAAGAACATAAAAATATTGAAATGTAATATCACAAAATAAATATGAACAGTCCAAGTGATTAATTTGCAAGTTGGATGGGGACCTCTGTGCGGGGCACACTCGGCACATGCCTTAATCCGGTACCCCTTCTTCTATCATGTCGGTGCACAAGCTTTGTACTCTAGATATACACAACAATGTTTATTATGGCTGCAAGCACACCACAATCCTTTAGATGGCTGCAAACCCCATCACTGCGTCCTGCTCTTGCCTCGTCCTCAACTGGCCTGAGACAAGCTTTTGTATACTACTGTAGGTTGTAGTACTATTGATTTAATCGCCCCACTTTGGGCGTCGATTTGAAACACTACGGATTAATTCCCTGATATAATAATGCTGTGATGATGTTTAGGTTGTCTATAGCTCCGTGGTCGAGCGCCTATCACCACTGTACGGAGAATATACCGTTTAACCAGCTATCTATAGCTCCGTGGTCGAGCACTAATTAGAACGGTATAATTAATAAATATAAGAAAGGGAATTGTTGATGACTGTTTATTCACACACGGTTTATTTAAATGACATCTGTAAATTACTTATACATACTCTCAATTAAATGATTTATATCAATGCACACTTGTGATATTAATGTAAGTTATTTTATACTGTGTTAGACTGTGACTGCCAGTGTGTGGATCTGACTGCGTTATGCGTGTGGATGGATGCCTGTCTGTCTGTCGCTTGGCTCCCTGGCTGATACGCACAAACGGTGTATATATGGCATATCCCTTGCATCTTTCTCCCTTCGTCAACAGTGTAAAAATTAACTAACAGAAAGAGTCCTGGAAACAGGTGTTGTGAAGGCTAGCTTCTTATTGGTATAGGGAATTGGCGTCTTTTGCCAAATACTGAGGAGTTGTTCCTTTTAACAGGAAATAGCGCAGTTGTTCTTTTAACAGGAAATATTGTATAAAAAAATATATTTTAGTGTTGATATATTTTTCCCATCATTTCTGAAATGCGCGTGTTTCTTCATGAATGAATCTTAAAAGGATACGCTACATATATTACTTTAAAGAAAAATTACCTACATCCATGACTTTTTATATAATTTAGAGTAATCCAAACCAATATCATTACAAGGTTAGGCTAAACACACAACAATTTTTTTTAGAACCGCATCTTAATACCCGTTCAGGCTATAGGCGTATTTACTAATTACACTAATGGTTTTGGGAGATGAGGAAGGTTATATTTGTAGAGTGAGTACCTGCATTTTAACGGAGGGAGAGTAGAAAACATTTTAGGAAAAAAACTCTGTCCACCTGACCAATATTAGAACCTCGATTACCACGTGCTCGGCAGTCCATACTACTTAGAGATTAGTGCTTCATATCATGCGGTCACCGAGGCGGGTCACACACAGCGATGTTGAGGTCATCTATAAACCTCACTTAGATGTTTTTGGAGGCTGGAATCCCCCTCTCACCCCACCATTCACCTCCGAAATGTTTTTGGTAGCCGAAAACCCCCTGCAATGTTCTCAACTTCATGAATAAAGAATATTCGCAAACCCTAATAATGTCTACAGAGATATGTTTATGCAGGAAAATGATTTATAAAAAAATTGTTATATTAAATTAATACCAGTTGCGATTACTACATGTTATATATATATTTCAAATACCCCCATCCAACATTTCAGTGAAAGGGTTTGGTTTAATCCTTTCTAAGACAACTTCACTCGATAATATCATCTTGATATTTTTCGGACCTTGTTTTTCATTGAGTGAACGTTTACATTTGATCAGTGCGTGGTATATTAGGACGAACAAGTTGTCTTCACAAGAGGAACACTTGGTTTCACGACCGTGGTTTTGTTTTGGAACCCGGGGTAAGGATTGGAGTGTTGGTTTATGTCGTAGTTTCTTACAGACCTGATATCAAAATAAACATATGCATGGTAATTACTAACCAACATCGGTTGGGAGTTGGACCATAGCGTCCGCCTCGCATTGTGTGTTTTACAGAGAGGGCAAGGTTCGAATCCCATTCAAATGTAATGAGGGTGGTTTTTCCTAAATTGTTTTCAATTTTTTTCCCACAAAAATATGGTTAAACTCATTCTTATTTTTATCTTTCACATCCCTAGACCAGTAGTTTAATACATTTGTCAGTCCTGACGGGCAGTAATACGCATTTACCACACAAAAAAGTACATTCCCCTCTAAAACTAGTGACGGATTAATCCAAGGGGTGGGTATTGGTAGGTTAATTAACTTAGAGGAAATGCACCCACATTAGAAGAAAGGGGAAAACCGTATTGCTAAAACACAAGTGTAAAATCAGCTTTGTCGATATTTAAACCTTGACCTGCCTGTCAGTGAGAGTTTGACGTCTTGTACCATGTGACCACCGATGTGGATAATAGTTTGATATTTTAATTAAGGGTATCGTGTTGTATCTATATGTATTAATTACGTTAATACGTTATGAATAAGAAAGGTTTAATCCAAAGGGAGTGTACCCTCATTTGCGTGGAGGTATAGAGTAGGAAACCGTTTATGAAAATAAACCCTCAGTACATCCGACCAATATCCGAAACCCTATCTCATTGGAAGTCGATTATATTGTGAGGATGACGCCTAAAACCATTCGACCACCGATGTGGGTTCTTGACGTTTTAGTTGAATTGCACGGTGTGTGGCTATTAAAATCCCAACTGAATGTAAACATAAGGCTGGCTCGTGAAACTTGTCGTAACTCGTTATTTGACTAATTGTAGGCCTACAGTGCCCGTCTCGATGACAGCTGTACTTTGTTTATGTTGTTTAACACACAATTTCATTGATACCACTAAATTAACCCAGTATCACTTGGATCTCATTTGTTGGTCAAAGTTGTGTACTACACGATGGCTAAATATAGCTTGTCGATTCAGAATAAATGTCAAATAAATTACCAACACGTACAAAAAGATCTGATTTCAACCCACATAACCAGACCACCTTAACTAGTGTTATATTATTCTGACCTTTTTTTATTCATATTATTAATTCAAATAACTGCTTTACAAAAAGAAAAAGAAGGCTTTCCGGTCCAACGTTAGTTTATGTTTGAAAAAACATCGATCTTAGATAAGAACATACCAACATTATTTTTATACTGTAAAACTCTTTTAATTTTTAATTTCAGATGGAGTATTGCTGTGATACCGAACATAAAGGGCATAACACATTGTATTATTTATTAAATTACATAAAGAAATTATGGATTCATGATGTAGTTTATTTTGAGAATTTTCAGATTAGCCATAGGTAAGGGTATTTATTGATGTGCATATAGCCACATTTATACATAACTATATTTAAATGTATAAATATATAAAACGATCCGGAGAGTATTGAAAGCACACAAGTGGGAGAACCATCATATCCAAAGCGCACAGAGAAAAAAACAACTGCACATAGCGTGGCAACATGGTATACTCCATTCACGTTAGGAATTACTCTCTGAAAGGTCTTTTTTCCTACCAATATATATACTCGTTTTTCCTTTCTCGTAAATAGAAAATGTTTAAATCGTGTACAGTACATTTTCGATATTGAGAATTTGATATATCTTGTTTTGTATATGCCACAAAACAAAAAAATTGGAACTTACAATTTTGTATATCCCATGTTTGTTTCTATATCTGTCTGTTTCTCTGTCTATTCCTGGGGCTACAGTAGAAAGTGTTAGATTAATTTTCTTAAAACTTGATAATTAAATAGTCATACTTTATAGTGTTATTTTTTTGAATTCTAATTCTAACCCTAAAATTAAGCGTAACTTCTAGAGGACTGATTTTTTTAATCACAAACAATAATAAGCCTTGTGTTTATAATATGTTACGTATCATTAGTTCAAAGCATGGTTAATACATCTGTCATGCCTGGTTGCATTGCAAATTATAAAATTTCAATCGCGAAAGAGGGATATATTCAAAACTTTCAGTTCCCTACAGATCCTTTACGCAGAAATGAGCAAATTTGCGCTGTTCCACGTTCATATTGGTGATAAAAGAAATAATTAAGTTTGCCACCGAGTACATAGGAGTTATTTATATACTGAGAGGAAAATTCCAGACATATAATCTCTAATCCAGGTTTGGTCAGTATCGACAGTTAGCTAGAGGAAACTATAATATTACAGTTACTCAAGTAATAGAAGCAAAAAAGAAAATAAGAGTCAAAAAAGTGTTTCGAGGCTGCATTCGACAAGATATGGGGCGGTATCTTTATAAAGTTATTTTGTTGAAGAACATTTTGAATTTGTTAAAAAAAAACAGAACAGACAATTAGTTATTTTTAGTTCTAGAACAAGATTATTTAGAAAATATAAATTTTGAAGAGTTTGGATTTAAATAATTATGTATGGGGTTATGTTAATTTTAAACTATCCAACAAAACCAAATGTGATAACTTAATTATTGATAAGCAAAAATGTAAATGTAATTACAAGTATAACTATCTAAAGTATTAGTAGAGGCGGGTTATATGTTCCAACAGATTTTATTTTGTCAGTTTGCCAACATGTGGTAGTATTTATGCAAACCCTTTTAACTGAAAAATCTGAGAAATGGTTTATAGTTGCTAAAATCAGAAACTAATAACTAGTGACTTAAGCATAGAGGCAATTTAAACTTCTTGAAGTTTGTCAGCGTGAAACAGATCAGAGAAATACAGCATTTAATACTATATCTGCTTTATCCAATATTATTTTAAGTAGTTATTGTAAAAACAGAAAGGTTTCTTTATTTAAGTGCTCTAAAATTTTTTTTCTAATGTTTTCATAATAGACTTAAATGTTAGGAAAAGATACTGATTTTGTTTCTCCACAACATGTTATATTTTAATCCTCTAACGTGTATAACTATTTAGCTTTATAAGGCTTACAATAATGTTAATAGCTTAGGCCTGAAGTATAATGATTAACATGATAGTAAATTATTTTGTGTTGAAACTAAAGCAAAAAAAATTCCTAATATTGTTTGTAAATAATAATAGTCCTGTAAACTTATTGTTAAAGCTTATAAGGTTTAGAATTTATAAAATATAAGCCATATTAATTTATACTTTGATGAGTCACCTGTTTACCCAGCCAATAACTGAAATATTGTAAATGTTATATGACAAATAAAATTATTGTCATTATGTTCACATTATGAAAACGTAATGTTCCAATTAAAAGTAATATTTAGTTTAATTTAATTGTTAAATACATTTGTTCTAGTTAATGCATTGTGTGAATTATTATCAAACCCCTTTAATAATATTTTGAAATCTAAAAATTATAACAAAAATAAGTAAAATGACGAGAGTTTTATAAACACGTAGCAGAGCGAGAAATGTGACGAGTAGCCCGGTGGCTATGGACCAACACCTTTGTTCGAGCTACCATCGATGAAATTACGTGTCATTTGATTAGTTATAGGCCCTATCCATGGTAAGTTTTGGGTACGTAGTGAAAGCATACAGGCTGAATTTGTGTAGGGCCTTCCTGCTTTGGAGTTTTTCAAAAACGCACAAAAGCTCGCCATTGTTTGTATTCTTTGAGACACATAATATGGCAACACCGCTTGTTGACATTGGACTAACCTAACCCAGCTTAACCCAACCAAACTTAACCTACTCTTTACTAACTTAATTTAACTTAGAGCAAAATAATGAAAAGCTATTACTGTTTGCCATTTATGTTTTGGAGAATTACTTTCAACGTGATTGCATATTTCCTCCATCACTGTGGGAACAAGATTTCTAAAGTCTGTTCAGCATAGGAATAGTTTTCTGAAAGGCATTTTTCCCTACCGGAAACATATTATATTGTAGGATATTGGTTACTCGTTGATTTTTCGGTAAATATTTATGTAAATGTTGTTTCGCTAAAACCGTCAACACTAAGGTCACTTTTTTAGAAAAAATAAATAGCCTAGCATATGAATAGATATTACGCCATCAAGTATTACGCAAGCCCATTTTGGGGCATTTTGGGAACCCCCTCCTCCTTTGTAAGCAAAAATAATCAAACATCCAACCCCCCTTAAACCCCGTCCCCCTGCTTTCTTAATATCTGACAACTTTTTTAAAATTGTTGAAAGGAATAATCATTACGTTTTATGCAGTTGATAAATTGCTGGTAATTATTAAAGTAGAGGTGTAAATTAAAGGTGTAAAGTAATTAACAATAAATACTGTTGTAAACTGAATTTAAATTTAATGTACTGAACAAATAAAAGTATTATTAGTGAATACATGAGTTATTATAGTTATAAAAAACTGTAAACCACCTTCAATCTGATGACCTAGGATCTTGACTACACGTCTTGACACTTAATTATTATGTACCCATTTGAGGTGACTGCGTCATTCTTGCCTCTCTCTGCCTAACGTAAGTATATTTCTGACTCCTCCCCTCTCCCTTCCCTCATACTTCAAGGTGCTTATATAATACTATAACGCTCCGAAAGCAGATATACGAGTAGTACAAAGTACGAACCATACCAACTGAGCAGCCACCATCTGTTGGTGAAGATAGTGCCTACTTCAGTGGATATAGGGTGTCATATGGTTAGCACAACTATCTCTCTGACCATTAACCTCAGTTCTCTAGACCGAAGGAGCTAATTTTCCATTCAAGTAGCTCCTCAGTTGTCCTCGCGAGATTAAGTTGACTCCGTTTCAAACCCACTGCTTCACAGAAAAACCCGGAAACGCTGGGCTGGTATCAAACCCGAAACCTCTGTATCTGTAACCAGAAACTCTGAATGTCAAAAACTTCATAATTCAAAATAAAGCCCTTTAAATATATTACATGAACTAACTTTAATATATAAGGACATAAGAGTTTTACAATAATTAACGGTGACCTGGCGGTCTAGGGGTAAGGTGTCAGACTTCTATGCTGGCAGCCGGGGTTCAATCCCAGGTCCCGGCAAAGATTTATCTGATTACCAAACCCTTCCTTCACCTCTGACAAGACATCTTGTAAATGTGGGGAATGCCAGGCCTCCACCGTGGTTCGGATTCCACGTTAAACCGTAGGTCCTTCATTTCATCTCACAATCACCCTACCATTACACATTAGCGTAAGTGCGTATAACCCGAACGGGTAGTAGGACGCAGTGCTAATAATAATAATAATAATACAATAATTAACTTTGATATAAATAATGAGGACATTAATATTATGTGGGGCTACCCAAAATAGCCGGCCCTGTGGTGTGATGGTCAGAGCACCTGGCTACGAGTCTAGGGGTCCAGGGTCCAATTCCCAGCTTGTACTTCATGTATTTTTTCACGAGAGGGGAATAACCCCAACAATCACCAGGGTTTGGTTAATTGGGCATAAGGTTTAAGTGTTTCCACTGGTTCCACACCCTCAAACTCACTATCAACATCACCTAATCTTATTGGGACATGCAAAGGGCCTCTACAAAAAGGATGTACGATTGGGTAACGGTACATTAGTAGATACTGGTTAATATTTCCACTATTGGGCTACGAATGATGTAGCCCAGATGCTCTATATTATTTATACCCATGATTATTAGTAAAATTTTACGATTGTTTAATTTGTAACAAACTATATCGTTATGGACAATTTCCCTATTAGATGTCGATAAGTTTATTGATAAAAAAAAAGTGTAAAACCGAACCAGCTTCAGTGACATAATCATATAGTAACGATATAGTTAACCTTTCTTTTTTGGATAGGAATTTAATTAATGTGGAAAGTTAATATTTAGACTAGCCACAATGACATAAATGTCAAGCTCATCCGATAAATTGACAATTTGTTTCATAGCACTTTCACGAACAGCCACTCTAGATTCGTTGAATAGAACTGTGGAATTTAGTTGTCATTTTTTAATTCATTTTATTGAACCGTTAAATTAGGTCTATGAAATAAAACTCTACCCTATCTACCATAGGAATGCATGTTAGTGACAGCTAGAACTAGACAAACCATATGAGCTGCAAGAACATTTTATAATATTGATTTGTAGTCATTTTTAGCAGTTAAAACTCTCACAACAAACAATTTGTTTTTAAGGTGGGAGTGTAGGAGACACGAGAAAAGAAAGGTAAATCATTTTGCAGTTTTTAAAGCAAAACCTTTTTATTTTACAAAATTAAATCAAATAGGGTGCCCTACAGTTGAGCCACGGGTTGACCTGTGTGTTAAGGGGTGTCATCAATCCCACATTAGAGCTGGGCCACGAGCTCTTTCTTGGGAATTGTAATCAAGACGTACTGGTGTATTAACTCGACTCCAGATGTGGCGCTTCATTTAGGATGGTTGTAAATATTTTCTCAAGCTGAGTGAAAAACCCCAAGTGATGGATAGTAGGATACAATAAAATGCCAAGCTAATCCAACCTAACCTAAACAAGCCTAACCTAAAATAAGGCAAAATATTGGTGGAGCCAAATTCATATCTACCCGCAGGTCTATTATATGTTATAATCCTCCTGGCCAGTGAAGATATCCCAACTAAGCTATGACGATAATCCTCCTGGTTAGGGAACGTGGCCCAACTAAGCTGTGACGATAATCCTCCTAGTTGGTGAACGTGGCCCAACTAAGCTATGACGATAATCCTCATGGTTGGGGAGCGTGGCCCAACTAAGCTATGACGATAATCCTCCTGGTTAGGGAACGTGGCCCAACTAAGCTATGACGATAATCCTCCTAGTTGGTGAACGTAGCCCAACTAAGCTATGACGATAATCCTCCTGGTTGGTGAGCGTGGCCAAACTAAGCTATGACGATAATCCTCCTGGTTAGGGAACGTGGCTCAACTAAGCTATGACGATAATCCTCCTGGTTGGGGAGCGTGGCCAAACTAAGCTATGACGATAATCCTCCTGGTTGGTGAGCGTGTCCAAACTAAGCTATGACGATAATCCTCCTGGTTGGTGAGCGTGGCCAAACTAAGCTATGACGATAAGCCTCCTGGTTAGGGAACGTGGCCCAACTAAGCTATGATGATAATCCTCCTAGTTGGTGAACGTGGCCCAACTAAGCTATGACGATAATCCTCATGGTTGGTGAGCGTGGCCAAACTAAGCTATGACGATAATCCTCCTGGCCAGTGAAGATATCCCAACTAAGCTATGACGATAATCCTCCTGGTTGGTGAGCGTGGCCCAACTAAACTATGACGATAATCCTCCTGCCTAGTGAACGTGGCCCAACTAGGCTATGACGATAATCCTCCTGGTTGGTGAGCGTGGCCCAACTAAGCTATGACGATAATCCTGCTGGTTAGTGAATATAGCCCTACTAATCCATGACGATAATCCTGCTGCTTAGTGAACGTGGCCCAACTAGGCTATGACGATAATCATTCCTGGTTGGTGAGCGTGGCCCAACCAAGCTATGACGATAATCCTCCTGCTTAGTGAACGTGGCCCAACTAGGCTATGACGATAATCCTCCTGGTTGGTGAGCGTGGCCCAACTAGGCTATGACGATAATCCTCATGGTTGGTGAGCGTGGCCCAACTAAGCTATGACGATAATCCTCCTGGTTAGGGAGCGTGGCCCAACTAAGCTATGACGATAATCCTCATGGTTGGTGAACGTGGCCCAACTAAGCTATGACGATAATTTTATTGGCCAGTGAACACAGCCCAACTAAGCTATGACGTTAATCCTCATGGTTGGTGAGCGTGGCCCAACTAAGCTATGACGATAATCCTCCTGGTTGGTGAGCGTGGCCAAACTAAGCTATGACGATAATCTTATTGGCCAGTGAACACAGCCCAACTAAGCTATGACGATAATCCTCATGGTTGGGGAACGTGGCCCAACTAAGCTATGACGATAATCCTCCTTGCTTAGTGAACGTGGCCCAACTAGGCTATGACGATAATCCTCATGGTTGGTGAGCGTGGCCCAACTAAGCTATGACGATAATCCTCATGGTTGGTGAACGTGGCCCAACTAAGCTATGACGATAATCCTCATGGTTGGTGAACGTGGCCCAAATAGGCTATGACGATAATCCTCCTGGTTGGTGAGCGTGGCCCAACTAAGCTATGACGATAATCCTCATGGTTGGTGAGCGTGGCCAAACTAATCTATGACGATAATCCTCCTGGTTGGTGAGGGTGGCCCAACTAAGTTATGACGATAATCCTCCTGGTTGGTGAGCGTGGCCCAACTAAGCTATGACGATAATCCTCATGGTTGGTGAACGTGGCCCAACTAAGCTATGACAATAATCCTCATGGTTGGTGAGCGTGGCCCAACTAAGCTATGACGATAATCCTCCTAGTTGGTGAATATAGCCCAACTAAGCTATGACGATAATCCTCCTGGTTGGTGAGGGTGGCCCAACTAAGCTATGACGATAATCTTATTGGCCAGTGAACACAGCCCAACTAAGCTATGACGATAATCCTCCTGCTTAGTGAACGTGGCCCAACTAGGCTATGACGATAATCCTCATGGTTGGTGAGCGTGGCCCAACTAAGCTATGACGATAATCCTGCTGGTTAGTGAACATAGCCCAACTAAGCTATGACGATAATCCTCCTGGTTGGTGATCATTTGGCCCAACTAAGCTATGACGATAATCCTCATGGTTGGTGAGCGTGGCCCAACTAGGCTATGACGATAATCCTGCTGGTTAGTGAATATAGCCCAACTAATCTATGACGATAATCCTCCTGGTTGGTGATCATGTGGCCCAACTAAGCTATGACGATAATCCTCATGGTTGGTGAGCGTGGCCCAACTAAGC
The DNA here is from genome assembly GCA_902151425.1 of Timema shepardi. NCBI lineage: Eukaryota > Metazoa > Arthropoda > Insecta > Phasmatodea > Timematidae > Timema > Timema shepardi. Next base: position 11,588 of record CABFVX010003577.1, on the reverse strand, counting down.
TATGACGATAATCCTCCTAGTTGGTGAACGTGGCCCAACTACGCTTTGACGATAATCCCTCTGATCTGCAGAATATTATATATTTGAAATTAATTACTCTCAGCCATGGTTTGTAATAAAACATCTTCTGCTAGCTGTTATAGCTGTCACCTACCTACACACCTACCATTGATGGGGTCAAGCAGAGAGTCTGGAACGGGCTCAGCTCAACCTCGTGAGGACAAATGAGGATCTACTTGAATACAAAAATAGCGGCTCCGGTCCTTAAAACTGAGATTAATGGCTGCTCGAGGGATCGTTGTGCTGACACCATGACAACATCTTTCCACAGAGGTTGGCACTATCTTCACCAACAAACAGTGACTTCTCGGTTGGTGTGACTCAGTTGCGAGATGCTGCCATGGAGAGATATTTGAATTCCTTTAACCTCAATTTTGACACCAATCATATTTGGAAATTACCACTTCTCAATTAACACGAGTTTTCTGGACGTCTGCAACCAGCTCAGGGTTTCCGGTAGGCGGCAGTCCTAGTTATGTTATGTAAAATCTCATGTATCCTTATGGTTATATGGGTTTAGCTTAAATCAATGTTGGTCCGACACTAGCACTAACATGCGATACAAATTAAAATAAATGGTACGGTGACTTTATCACGCCTTTATTTAAAAATGGAGCCATTTTCTCATAGCGTGATAACTTGGAGGTACCTTCCGTGTCTTCATGTATGAAAATAATATTTATAAAAGATTAAAAGGAATCCTAAAAAATTCATGACAATCCCTAAATTTAAAATATTTGGAATTAAACCGTACTTAGCCCCTGTGAATAACAATAAAGCAATAATCAATCATAGTGCACAAACGGACGGAATCCATTTACAAAGTAATTTCTGATAAGATCAACTATATTAAGATAATTTGTAATATTGCGCGTCTGGTTTACGTCACTTTATAGCAAAGTTTGTGGAAATGTTAGCCAGTATTGATGTATCGTTGCCTAGGAGACGCCCGAATGTACTAATCGTACATCCTTTCCTTGGAAGTTTTGACCATCTCCCGATAAGATGATGTGATAATAGTGAACATGGGGGTGTGGGACAGTGAAATTAACCTAACCTAAACCTAATTTACCAAACCCTGGTGAACCTTGGGGTGGTTCCCCTGTAGAGAAGAATGCCCATGATACCGGCTGGCAATCAAACCCGTGACCCTTAGGCTCATAGCCAGGTGCACTGACCTCTGCACCATGGGGCCGGTTTTTTAAGATAAGTGAAAGAAAGTATTGAAACATAATTGTGGGTTGGAGNGGGGGGGGGGTGAAAAAGCATCACATTTCACCAAAGAGCTTACATGAAATAATACACATTGTCACATATTATTTGTTCTGAGAATACTCAACTCCCCTTTTCGGAAGCTCAATTTAAACATTTATATTTGTTTATATTTTGGAAAATATTGTTTTTATCAAATATTCTTCCAATTAAATGTTGTTTATCTTTAACAGTCCTACAACTTTTCAAGGGTATGTCAATTCAAATTGTTGTGGAAATATGATCAGAATTGGAGATATTCACATTAGGTTAAGTAACTTCATATTATTTTCCTGGAATTTAAAATGCACCATTTTGTTTTTAATGTTAAATATTGCCTGGATACAGATTTTAGTAGAATTAGTTAAAACCCAATTTAGAAAATCGATCTCTTATCTTTTAGATATAAAAATAAACTACTCTTAATTGTAGAGTTAGATCAATAATTAAAATAAAAGCTCTGGGGGAACCTTACAAAACCCTAGATTATAGATACCAAGTTTTAGACCAATTGGTAAAATAATTTCGGGTCTATACTGGATGACAGACAGACACCGTTGCAAAATTTGAACTAGTGGTCAGTATTCCTGGCTACTTATCTAGAGGTCCCGGGTTCTATTCTCGGTGGTACTGTAGGCCTTTTTTCTCCAAGAGAGGAGTTATTCCTCTGGTTTCCATGGTCTGATTAGTTAGCCTTAATTTAGGCTTAAGACTTTTACTGTCACCCCATATTCATCATCACTATCATCAATCACTTCATCTCATTGGTACGAAGTAGCCGCGACTACACGCCACCACAACCTCAGAAGACGGTTATATATCCGCCACTGACAGTAGAATACAGGAATGTCCAGCCGACCAACCCTCGTGACCTGCGAAAAAAATAATGTTTTTTTTCAGAGGATCATCAAACGTCGACATCCATTAAAATCATGAATTCAAATTTCTTGCTGATCACAATATTTCCTTTCTCCAAGGGATAGCGATAAAGTAAATAAATATCAATAAATCAATTGTCTTCAAAGCTCCCACCATATCTTAATTCAACAACGTCGAACTTTCAAGCATAATCTAAACATGGGTTAAGTTTCACGTAGACCACACCACTGATCACGTGGACCAAGAGCATCAGCTTCTAGTCTGGCTCTCTGGCGACAGGGAGGTCGGGACTTGGTACCCCGACGGGCGTTTCCTTGTTTCCCTACTCTCCCCTCAGACAAACGCGATATCACAACTAACTTCCTACATCTTACACCTTACTCATCAGTATTTCCATTGGTGTAAATATTTGCCCGGATGGGTAGTAAGGCGTAGAGCGCAGATTAAAAAGAAAATAGTTTCATGGGAGAATAAAACGCTTAGGCAATACGGCCACTTCATTTAGCCGGAATATTATTATTATTATTATTATTATTATTATTATTAGCATCCCGTCTTACTACCCGTTCGGGTTATACGCACTTGCGCTAATATGCAATGGTAGGGTGAATGTGAGATCCTAAATAGTATCGGTCTTGACTTATTAGGAACCTACACTTTGGTCCTATCTCGTGAGCCTCGCCGGGGTGGAACCAATAGAGGTACCGATTCATTTCTATAGGTATAACCTTACTCGACATATATAAGAGCGCCTAGAATGTATTACTTCATACGCCAGTTCTTGGGTTTTGCAGTTGTTACTTTTGATAGATAATATCAATAGCTATAAACACTAAACATATAGTACAATTTCCTGATTGTTAATAAAAATAAAGTTTTATTTTTATCATCGCGTCTAACTACCTGTTCAGGTTATTCACATATATTATAATTACTCTAATGTAGTAAGGAATAGGAAACATTTTAAATTTAATACACCCCATTTGCATGGAGGGAGAGAGGGAAACAATTTAGGAAAAACCACCCTCAGTAGACCCGACTGGGATTTGAGTCCCGATCTCCTTGTCTTCAGCAGGCTAATATAGCAAGAAAGTGACCCCTTAGACCATTTGGCCACTGAAGTGGGTAAAAAAATGTATTTACCACAAATTTAAATCTACCAAATTATTACTATAAGCTTGCTACCGTTCTCTGTGAACGGAGGGTACATATACCATTCTTGTTTTTATGAAAGAAAGTTTCAAACTCAACGGATGGACAGGATTCTTTTCCAGTCCAAAAGACTTTAGGCGGCACATATAAGCTCACACAGGCACACACACTCGTGGCCGAGAAAAGGAGGGATAAAAAGAAAAAGGAAAGAATAATAGTGTGCTTTTTTTTATATGTATAAAAATATCCCGTAGATAGAGGTCTCTTTTGTGAGTGGTATGCGTGAGTCTCTAATCTGTGAGTCGACATTCCATCCAGGGCTGAGGTTCCCGAGGACTCTACTCAGAGGTACACCGCACCGACATGTGTAAGACTGGAACCGAATCCTGATAGGAAGTTAGATACTAGGTACACGGTACCTCGGTCAGCCCAAGGATAAGTTACTTCCTTTGCCTGCCTGCGGGGGATTCATCCAGGGGTCTTCTACCAGGGACGCTCAGATGAGGAGGCAAATTAGGCATGGAGCAATCTGCACACAGAGCCCCAATTCACTGAGGACCCCAATTGTCCAAATATGCTTACAGTACCACGTCTTGATGCAGCCTTAACAAACATGGATAAATTACATAGTTTAATATTTTGGCCCATTTAAAACTGTTAAGACCCTTTCCGGTGGTAAAATGTGTCCGAGGAACTACTCTCTAATTAGACTGGACTGCCGATTACAGGAATATCGGGGCTATAATTCCAATAGGGTGTACTGAAATTACTTTTTCTAAGAAGTTTACCATTCTCACTTTACGCAAATGTGGGTACACTTCCTCTAAATTCAACCTTACTCTCATTAGTTTATTAGTACGTATGTGTATAGTCCGTAAGGGTAGTAAGACGCTGTGCTAAGAAATTAATAAATAAAGAATGTGGTTAGCGTGGTTAACCAAATAGTATCCTATAGCTTGATAATGCGAGGGATTTTTATCTGTTTATTGTTTGAATATTATGGTGATATAAATTAAATAAAGGAGATGAAAATGAAATGGTTAATTCCCCGGGATGCTTGAATTCTCTGAGTGTTGCAAGCGTCCAGAAATTTCGCTATTTTGAATAAGCCTTTCGTTATTTCAAAATACAATTCGCGCCGAAATATGTCCTAATAGTAGTAGAAACCTTTACATTTTAAATTTTATGATTATTTTTACTAAAGAAAATCTAGAATTAGATCATTTTTAATAACATTTCCCGCGAAATGTCACTGTTCTGGGATAAAAATTGGTGGTTTGAGACATAGAGCTAATCTTTCTTAAATAAATTAAGCTATGTTTTAATAGGGTTACAACAAAACATTTGAAAATGGTTTTAGTGGTTTTAATGATTAAAAACTATTAGTAATACTCCAGATTGGTAATTCTACTTTAAAGCTAGCGGCACCAAGTCTTAAGAGCATTATTGAGAACTTGCATAAGTACATGTAGAGGATAACATACTACCTCTCCCCCCACACCATTCCCTAGATAGGTATTAATACCCATCCGAACCATACGCATTTTAACTATACACTAATGATGTTGGAATGAGGAAGGTAGGGTATGTGAAATGTATCCGCGTTTAAGTGAAAGGAAGGTGGGATGCCATTTATCAATCCAGAATGTAAAGGGACATAACTTTTTGGAGTGGAGAGAGGGTTTTAAGGCGAGTATGAATTTTGTTTATCTACTAAAATAACTGGTTACCTAAAATAAAATGGTCATGGACTAGTCCGAAGTGTTTGAAAATGTATCTATAAGCAAAAGATCATCCAAATCAAATAAAATTGCTCGTCTAAAATCAAATACAGACCCGCATTTATGGAAACTAGAAAAAAATCATATCGGCATTTTTGTGAAAGAAAAATGGTAAGCCATTAAGAAAAATAAACCTCAGTTAACTTGACCAGGGATTGAACCCCTAACTCTTGTCACCGTCAAAACTAGACAAGGTTAAACTGGCGTGATGGGAAGTAGGAGTTCAAACCCCAGTCAGGTTAATTGAGATTAATTTGTCTTCGGGATTTATTACTTTTCCTCCAGGAAAACGTTAAAAATTTTCCCAATTCCACCCTCATCTTTCTTACCCCATTAGCTTAGCTAAATAGAAAACTACTTGATATATTGTTTCATCAATTTTTTTACGTGATTTCAAAATTGTATGATGATTAAAAAGTATGCAGGTCTTATTGTAAAATAAATTTCAAATTAAATCTTGTATAAGTGCATAAGGATGACTAAGTTTAAAAGATATCTTAATTTGTATTTTTAAAACGATGATGTTCTAAAGAGACGATAAAAAATGGTAATTCATTAGTCAGACTATAACTGAATTAGTTCCAACTTTGGAAGTGCTAAAAAATTGTAGTATTTGATCAAAACCAACAACAAAATGTTAGTATTAATTATTTTTCAAACGTTAAAAATAAAAATAATGCAAATAATACATAACCCCATATTTATACATTCAGGAAATAAAATATTTTGCTAAATAATAAAATATAAAGACAACCCCACTTGCGATTATTTTTCTTTCACTTTTTATCACATATAAACTATAAAATTATGTTGTTTTATTTTGTCACCAATTTATGTTTTAAAATTTGTATACTCTGTGCAGTTAATACCTTTACTTACGCAGTAGACATCCAAATATCTACACACGGCTAACTAACACTGTGATGAGTTCTAAAACAAAAATTAATTAAAGTGAGTCTCACTTAATTATTTTGGGTAGAGAATGAGTTTTTTCTTTTCAAATAAAGTTGAAACATTTTAACCAAATATTTTAGGTTATCTCAATCAAGAAATGGAATTTGTCGGCTTTCCTTTGAAAAGGGTTTTTGACAAATTCGTTTTATTTTACCTTCAGCAAGCACTTCAAATAATTAAAAAAGGGTATGGCACCTAAAATTATTGTAACGTGTGTCCCAAGTTTAAACATATTTTGTGAAGAACTTCTTTCTCAACTCATGTCATACCTAGTTCGAACAGGTTTGACCAGTTTTTATTTTATTCATTTTGTGTGTGTGTGTGTGTTCGGTCACATATAACAGACACAAATTCTGAAACGTATGTGTGTAAGGCGGCGAGACTTTGACGTGGTATTAGGACGACTTACATACAGCAAGATATGAAGACTTGTACATGTCGAGAAATATTCCTAACAGAACGTCCCGGTTGAGAATTCTCCACGGTCCGTAGGTAGACTGGATGGGGTGATGTAAAACCTTAGAGCAACAAAGGACCATCTCCTGGAATTTATATATTATATAACTAGGCAATAGCCCGTGATTCGCGTGGGTTTAATATATTTTGTCAATTCTTGAGTGAGGGTTTCACTTCTTTTTTTTTTTGCAAAAGTGGTTAACTGATATAGATTATGTGATTTCTAGAGATTGGTTCTTAGCGTAACCCGAGAGACACCACGTGGGAATGACCATACATCGTCTCTGTCATGTCCATGTCGGGGAATGGTCGTTGGCAGGCCTCCTTTCTTATTGTCATGTCATAATATGGTCGGGGCATTTTGGTTAACAGATCCCTTCGCTTACTTCCTTGTCATATACCTTATGTGGCTGCCTATTTTGAAAGGGCATGTTTGTATACAATGTTAGCCATCCTTCCTTCAGGCACCAGAAAGAACCCCCAGGCTGCTTGGTTTACTCACCTTGGAGCATGTGAGAAACAGTCTTTCCTTAAATCAATCTACACTTCCTTCAACGACTGATCCTAAACCTTTTTTATGTTCATTGTAAAGCAGACTTTTAAAGTGAACTGGATCCTCTTAAGCTATAAAAGGTAGCCCGAAGGAATGAAGGGGATGCAAGACATGAAGACTGTTTCCCCATAACTACACCCTGTGAAGATGGTAGCCTCAATGACGTTGAAATGAAGGGCCTTCACCAGCAGCCTGGTCTCATAGCACAGCTTTGGGAGTTTGAAATCGTCCACAAGCATGATGGGCACTCCATCTTTCAAGAGGAGTGTGTGATTAGAGAGTCCAGGGGGATTTAGAGTATTCACAAACGCTACCGATTATTGGACAACGTCCTCCATCTATACTAGTGATTCCATTGACTGGTAGGTCATCTCCTCTGAGACAAACGTGCTGAGAAGGAGGTTGTTGATCTCCTAATTCTTTTCGTTTCTAGGAGCTAGAATAGTCCTCCCTCTTAGCCACAACATGGGTTTTCTGCGTCAGCAACACCGTTACTCCATCTATTAGCTTGTATTTGCTGCGAATGTCCTGCAGCGTGCAGCTTAGAGCTTCTCAAAACCCCTTGAACATGTTGAATGCAAACACCGAAAACGGCCAATGTATGGATTATTTTGCTTGATCCAAGGATTAGACTTTTAAAATTACCAAAGCCTGAAGTTCTATTTAATTTTGGGCTTTGGTCGTCTCCAAACAACCAAACCTTGGAGTGTACAATTACTAAAAGACCAAAGTTGAAAATACAATCATTAGTTCAGGCTATATTAGTCTTCAAAATACAAATTTGGTTAGGTTCTCTTGGTAATTTAAGATAAATTTGTAATTTCAGTTCGATTCTGTTTGCACATCAATGAGATACACTTGTCCTATTGAATTCATAGTGTTGGTCAAATTTGGGCGCGTCTCGCCTACTAAGTCTGGTCGAGAAACGAACTAAAATGTTATTAAAAGCTTTGATCGTTTAGTAACTGCACAAACCTATCAATTTACAAGTGTCTCATTAAAAAAAATCAGATTTTAATGAATATTTGGAGTGGACTCTTTAATAATTGCCAGCCAAATTTAAATTGGATTCCACATTGAAAAGTACTTATTTCTATTAGTTTTGCAAATTTTGAACCCCACAACCCTCTAGGGTCCTGAATATTCTTATAAATTTAATATTTCAATACTTATTTCGTTAGCTGGAGTTGTCTCTCTACCTATCTACTAAATTTTAATTATTTACTAGATCTAAAAAGTTTTTTTTAATTATAGCCGCTCCATTTCTTTTACCCCCAATATGAAATTTCCCGTTTTTATATTATTATTTTTTTGTTAAGTGGGTCAGTCCCTTTACCTTTCTGCCAAATTTCATATTTACAGCTCATCCATCCAATCTCCCGTTACATCCCTCTTGGTGGTCGAATTTTGAAAAACTCCTTATCGGATGCCTACGACCTGAAAGGAGCCTCCCTGCCAAATTTTAGGATTCCTGGTCCATTGGTTTGGGAGATCCGATTATAATTATTTTTTTAAACATTATATCTCTTATATTGAGAATGCTCACCAAAATTTCTAAAATCTTTAAAATGTTCAAAGGGGAGGACATAATTTTATATACGACCATGTCCTTAAACAGCAATTTATATAGTAGGTTCTATCTAAGAAGTCATTTTTTAATACTTGTATTTACTTCAACAGTTATCATATCAAAGTTCACAAATATTTAATATCAAAGTCACACTTTTAGTTATAATTTGTGTTATTCGGTGAATATTTGGACGTAGTTATGAGAGGGTTACCAATATCACAAAAACAAAGTTGTTTAGGTTATTATATAAAATGGGCAATATATTAGCAAAAAAATTCAAAAAACGTCTGAACTGTCACTGGGATTGACTACAAGCTTTATGAATAGGACAAACAAGAAAGTAGATTCAAGAGATTGGTCGCCTGGGTACTACACGCAACTCATTAATACCCACACCGATGGGCATGAAGACAAAGCTGTCAGTCTCATTCCGTATGGTTTACCACTGAGAGATGTCTGTGAACGAATCTCGTACAGTTTCATTGACTGTTGATTAACACACATAGCTTTCACTAAGGTTTTCTATCATCTAGCCACGAGAATATGGGTGCATTTACTAAGCTATCATGGTTATACCCAACACTAGGTATTTTATTACCAGTCGTATTAAATCTACACTTTATGAATCAAATGATATCAGCATAAAACTTATAAACTAACTTAACTCAAGTACAAACACAAAATTCATCATTCCTGGCATCAGTTATTGATCACAGTAATAAAGGAAACCCCAATTTGAAAAAAATAATTTCTTCAGTCATGCCTAGTATCAAACCTTATCTAAGTAAACAAACACGCTATCACCTGAGCTAATATATCTGACAAAGCAGTGACAAACCTTTGTTGTATCAAAAAAAATATTACACATGTAAAATTTATTTCAAATGATGTTTTTTATAGAATCTTTAAGGATAGGTTTAGTTGTAAGACTATCTATGGAAGCTTTAAGGATTGTGTGAACCCTCCAACTTACAAAAAAATATAAGTCAAGACTTATGTAAATGTTAAGGGTGTTGTTCAGGATAGTATTTGTATCGTACCACCTTAAATCAGGGTTAAATTTATTGTTCAACTTCACCCTAGTTCTAATAGAAAGATTGAAATATAAAAACAACTCCTGTTTTTGTGAAAAACAAAACTAAGCCCTGCTAGATTCTTAAAACTACCGGTTTTTAAAAATTCCTAAATATAAAAAGTTTATTTTTCATTTATTTGTGGGAGGGTGTGTTTATATTTAATTTAAGTGAGCTTAATCCCCTCACTCTAAAGACTTAGCAGCGCCATTGTCATAGAAGTATAGCTATAGAATTAATACTTTGAGGGAGTTGTAGTTAGATAATACATTTGACTAATTAATAATAGCAGAATTCATCTAGGGCCCTGAATATAGTTAATATTCGGACGTAAGTTTTCCCTATTTGATCGGAAGTGCTTTTTATTTGTATACTGGGAGATACGGTCCTTAATAACAAGATATCTCCTCAACCATTTTATAAAAGTATATATTTATAGATATTGAGCTATCTTTTGTCCCTGTAAGTTTTACATTTAAACCCAACGTATTATATTTAACGTAGCCATCCCTATCATTTTTAAACCGTTTTAATGACGAGCATTTACAGAAGCCTTCTTCAGACTTCACGGTGCATTTAATTTAAAAGTCATGATCGTATCATCCGGTCACGGTTGTCCTAAGTAGAATTGAAATGAATAGCTTGACAGCGGTACAAGCTTACATGTCTGGGACTCGACTTCTTGCATGCCTTAGTTCGTCACTGTAATAATTATATCACCTCTGGTAGCTCTGGCGACTTCCCTCAGGATCGTACTGGTGATAGAGGCGGGTTAAATCATGTCCAAATAAACATAACAAAAATTACACACCAGTGGACACGTTGATCAAACGTCAAGTTCGTCTAGTCTGGTTTTCCAGTGATGAGAAGGTCAGGGTTTGAATCCCAGCAACGTGTACTGAGGGTGAGTTTTCCCTTAGTTACTTACCATCCCTCTCTTTCCATTCATTCAATGCCATCTTCCTTGTCCCTTTCCCATTAGCGTAATTAAGGTAATTCGATACTGGTTATAACTAAGATTTCTTAAGTCTATAATATCTTGGCAGGTAATTAAACATATTTGGTGTGTTAGGGGATTATCTTGGAAAAGATAGTAAGTAGCAAGTCCCTTCCAGCAACACCATTCAGGTATACAAGCTGGTGTCCGTTCTTCCTGGGTGTATCATTGTTTGGAATTATATAACCAGATGCCTCGGACTGGCATATTATGTTCTGCTAGTCATTGTTGCCTCTACAGTCAGTACAGTCAAAACAAGAAAGTTCTATATTTGTAATAATCAATTCGAACAAATTAATAAAGTTAACGAGTATAACAAGGTATAAAAAATCTAAAAAGCGACAGTGTGTATGTGTATATAGTACTCAATCTGGAGGTTGTTTGAATGGGTACATTGCAGTTGGGCTACAAGTTCCTTCTTGTGAATTGCAAGCAAGGTGTACTGGTGTACTAACTCGTCCTCGGCTGTTGTGGTGCTCCATTTAGGAAGGTTGTAAATGTCTTCTCAGGCTGAGCGAAAAACACAAAACAATAAAATACTAAGCTAATCTAACCTGACCCAAACTAACCTAGTATAACCTAACCTAATCTAAACAAACCTAACCTAATATAGGGAAAAAAGATTAGTGAGACCGAATTCATTTCTACCCACAGGTCTATTTTCTGTTGTAGTCCTCCTGGCCAGTGAACTTAGCCCAACTAAGCTATGAACCTTTGGGACAAGGGGTCCCGTGGCCTCTAAGGCATTCACGAGCTAAGTTTACCTGAATGACAGTTCGAAATGTTACTAGAAGTAATCCTTAATATATCACTACGCCAACAGCTGACATCTATCACTTTGGATGACTGTAATGAAAACAGA
>CABFVX010003576.1:37346-82482 GCA_902151425.1 Timema shepardi | reverse complement strand
AGCTAGGCAAACTATCCTACAGTTATGTGTGGAGGAGTATCATGCCTCGCGGGCTCATTGAATTAGAAGTTGCTACCTTTCAATCTCGACGGAGTGTACATAAATATTCCAAGTGTTGTGTGAATAAATATTATAAAACTGCTATGTTTGTGTTTTAACGTCTACACCCAAACACCCCCTCTCCTATCCTATACATTCAAATTTATTTGGCTTAGAAACTCAGTTTCCAACTTTATGGATAAGTTGAATCGTTCAGAATAAAACAATTAAACCCTTTTACTTTCTCTTTGGGAAGCAATATAAAGTCACAACAATTTATAAATGAATATGACAATGTTGCCATCTCCTTCCTGTCTCTGATTCTCCAACCAACATATTCTAGGGATTTAAAATAATAACATTTTATTGCTGGTTTTTTATTTACAATCAGCAATTGATTAATTTAAAAGATTCATAGCATGCAGCCACAACAACAACATAGAGTGTATTTGTTTTACAAGCAGCAATATTATTTAGGTCTTGTGGCTAATACAAGTAATTAAGACTATTAGTGCAAAATGAATTATATAATTGTGATAGCAAAAAAACATATAAACACTCTTTTACCTAATAAAAAACACCAGGAGTGAATATAGTCTTTTCTAACATCTAGAAAATGAGTAGGAGTTACCTCCAAAATAGTTCATGGCACGCTGAAAGGCGTTAGAACGCATATTGATAATGTCTCTAAAGTTTTTACTGGGCAATCTTACTCTTCCAACAAACTCAAGCACAATAACGTTTGGTTCATTGGTGGTTTCTTCCGATACCACGTTATAACTTTTGTTTTTCTCAAGTTCGTTTAAGCACTTGACACGGCTGTATTCCTCTTTCTCAATCAGGTCTAACGCACCGCACAATACCTCCTCGTCCCAACAGGTATCCTGGTGAGCAGGATTTTGAGGTGTTTGATGACGTTGATGTTTGTGTCAAATAAGATTGGAGAGCTTTGCGTAGGGCCCCTCACAAATGCCGCCTTTAAATGGCATAATGGCAATTGTAAATGCAGCAAAAGAAATATCCTTGGGAGAAAAATTAACATGCTCTCTCAGGCGGCAACGCTCCCTACTCACAAACTAAGTTCCTCCTCTCACGTTTTTCCAAATATCACCACTAGCTCCGATGACGTCATCAGAGTGCTACGACAACATGAGCACACCTAGTTTATTAATTCACTTTTAAACATCACACTTTGTCCTTCAAGATATATCATACAGCGTGCTTTAGATTTAAATCGCTTACAATCCAAATAATAGACAGGCTTTGGAAGGAAGACGTTACCAAAACTGCCCAGACCAATTATGTAGTCATCGGGCATTTCACCCATAAATTTAACATTTGATTAAGTTTTGTACATTGTTAAATCCTCGAGATTTATGGGTTCTTCGGACTTTACATCCTCCTCCACTGGTGGGGGGCACGCGGGTGACTGCTGACTCTGATGTCATGTAGGCAGACGGTTCTGGTGGTGGGTACGCTGGTAACTCTGATGTCTGGTAGGTAGATGACTCTGGTGGTGGGTACTCAGGTAACTCTGACGGCGGGTACGCCTGTGACTCCGGGGGCGCGGGAGGTGGCTGCGGTGTCGTGAAGGACGTTGGTGGTGGTGTGGAGCTTGGAAGGGGGTATGAGGCCTGGACAACATGGTCACAACGTCCCCTTTGCGGAACTTGTACATAGCACATGTCATATCACACATGTAAGACTTATCGATTCTCTCGTAGGGTAGTACTTCAGTCGCTCTTGTCGTGTGGCAGGTAGAGTCGCAGAACTAGATGTAGCCTCGTTCCTCTCTGTCTTGGTTCACTACTTTATAAATTACATGCCTATCGCTCACAGCCACACTGATAATATTTTCTACAATCGTATAGGCACGCCCCGCAATTGTATGACCCACAAACATTAAATTAATATCGCTGGTTCTAATAATGGTGAGCGTACCTGAAATATAAACGTACTGTGTGATTTGTAGTGTTCACCGTGCGTTACGGTGCACATGTACTAACTGCCCAGCTTCCCGATGTTGTTGTTGTTAACTGCTTGACTTTTCTGCGCCGTCTCTTAAGCGCGTTCAAAGTTCACAATGGTAGGTGAACCGGGTTTTACTCCGACGCAGGTAAATACCAGTTTTTCGTTATTAAGCTCGCACATGTCTTCATCTGTGAGAGTACCAAAACAACATGGTAAAAATACACAAAACTTGCCATCTAGATAGGCTATTGAGCATCTCTCGTTCTTTGTATTGACTCCTTTTAATTTATCAACCGAGTACTTTTGATCGACAGTTATATCACACAATTTTACGGTCTGCACGGTATCAATAATATTTACCAGATGTTGAACCTTGTCCATCTTGAACCGCATCTTGAACGCATATAAATAGACGACCTATTGGCGTCCCCCTATATGTCCACACCTCCCTCCCTCGAGCAACGTTACGTGGTACGAGAAGAACAGGGTCAATGACCTCTTGTACTAGCTCATGGTTTCAAGGTCACGATCTATTCTTGTCTCGACTCGTCTTGTCAAGCTACCAAACTAACACCAATCATCCGGGTTGTGACAGTGCGATGACGTAATCGGGAAAACACATTGCCAAGGGGGGAGGTTTGCCAGAGTCAATGAACAACCACGTGGTTTCAAGATCAAGATCTATTTCTGCCTTGTCGAGCCGCCAAACTGGTGCCAGACATCAGGGCAGTCATTAGCGATGCTAAAAACTAATTCGGATCTCTAGTTATGATATTATGTACCCTGCAAAAGGTAGTGGGGTACAAATCCAAGCTCATACATGCGAAAGAAGACCTCACAATGCAGCATAATGAAACACCTATGGCGTTTGAATTACCCCCTGTTCTTAAGAGGTCAAAGCCACTGACTTACAAGACCATTTGGGGCGGAAATATACCAGAATGTCGATGCTCCAAAAGGCGTGTCTGCCAAAAACTCATGGTTGCAACATAACAATTTCCCCATTCTGTTTCAAAGTGCACGTTAAAAACTTCGAATAAATAAAATTAAAAAATTAAAATTAAATTAAATGAAAAAAATATACTTGTAAATGATATTCATTTGTGAATTTATATATTTATAAAAGGCAAAGCCCATCTAATATAAATTGCTATAATGTTATTGCTTTGGATGCATATAAGTTAATGCATTACTAAATATTAAATTAACATGATAAAGACTCGCTTCAGAGGACGAATAGTCTAAGGCGTCACCCTCAAGTTAGACCGGTATAATCATGACGTGGGAGATCGAGGTCGACTCTCGATTAGGTGAACTGAGAGTAGTTTTTCAAAATACTTCTACGTAAATGCAGGCTCAAACTTCCCAATTCCTGATCCATTAGTGTAATTAGTAATTAAGCAAATAACCCAAAAGGGTAGTAATACGCAGTGATAAAATGTGTCAAGTTCATGGTATCTATAAATAATATGTGCGCCAGATCACGTTTGAGTTTCCATTTTAGAAACAGGCTATGCGAAGTGTGGAGTTTGATCTAGCAGAAAGTTATTTTTGGGGGTTAATTTTCACAAATCGTTTTCCACTTCCAACTCTGGAAAATTGAAATACATTATCTTAGTAATTCGAGTTTATTCAGCCTTAATTCTTTCTTATGTTAAATATTAGACTTGTAGAACGATGGTAAGCTGTCTGTGTGTATTGTAAACGGACATTATAAGTTTTAATAAATATTCAGGGTAAGTTAAACAAATTCATGGCATAGTATTCAATTTAAAAATAAATAGAATAGATTCCTTCATCAGCGTCAAGCGTACTAATAGACTTTCCATTCTCCCTCCCTGCAAAATGGGGGGGCACTTCCTCTAATTTTTGTTTGCGGTTTAAGTGGCTAACTTGTTTTGTGTGACTGTTATTTATTATGTCAACAAAATATAGTTTTGAGCAATAAATCTTATATAAAATTGCATTTAATATTTCTTATATATTTTTGTAATAGTTATATATATATATCATCAAAATATAATCATGAACATTAAATTTCTTTGTTGTTTAAGTGGCTTATTTGTTTTATGTAAATGCTATTTATTATTATGTGAACAAAATATAGTTTCGAGCATTAAATGATATTTAAAAATTTATTTAGTAAAACGGTGATTTCTAAAATAATTTACCACTGTAGTGTAGTTATCTGACGCGTTTGTTTTGTGTAGAGCCAGACGGTCAAGGACGGGGGAGTTCGAGGTTCGAATTTTGGTCGGGTAAACTAGGGGTGTTTTCTGATCTCCCCACCAGCGCTTGCTTGATATTAGTTTCCATCTTTGTTCGCTACAGTTGAATTAAAAAAATAAACATGTGATAATAATAAATATTATAGTGTACTGTCATTTTTGTTATTCAAAATTAAACTCTTATATTATGTTTTCGTTAATTAGTGCAGTCCGGAAAATAATTCTTTAATATACAACCAAATCAATAAAGGAATAAGAGCATCACTGGGTACCACGTGTTAGCTATATAAATGGTGACGGGAGGGGGTCGGGGTTCAAATCCCTGTCATACGTGTGTACTGAGGTTGGTTTCCTCACTTACCTCCGAGGGCTGTGTCCCAGACCGGTAGTAAGACGCGGTAGCCTTAATTCCTTCTTGTTGGTAAATATTAGACATGTAGAACGATGGTAGGCTGTGTGTGTATTGTAAATGGACATTATATGTTATAATAAATATTCAGGGTAAGCTAAACAAATCCACACCATATTGTTATCTTGGGTTTGGTGGCTACATGCCATGAAGCACCCAGCAAAAGATATCGGGTTTGGAATATATGTTGTGTACACAATCTAAATGTCAAGCTCATTTAGTCATGACGGGAGAGGTTGTGAATGCGAATCTCGCTCGGCTGAACTGGGGGTTGTTTTCTACCCTTGCCCATTTCGTGTAAATGCTGTAGTATTTCTACCTTACTCCTCTGGTCCATTACGGATACCTACATTCGTGCATGTTGACGGACGATACCAAACAATCGATTTTGTAGACTTTAGGGGGGGTAGATAGGGGCCCCTAACTGAGGATTCCGAGGCCCGTGATTGTGCATAATCAAAGCTGTGTCAATGCTCTCTAGTTGCGAAAAAATCCTTTACCACATAGGTGGTTGTGACAATGCGATGACGACACCGGGAAACTCATTATCACATAGGGGGTTGCGAAATTGCGATGACTAGTTGAGACACATACCTCTAAGGAGGGTGGGGAATTAGGGAAAAGGGAAAGGATGGTAAACAGCTGCCAGCATGTCATTGTCGCATTCTATGCTAAGCTGCCATCAGTGGAGCTTCATGCTCCGTTCCGATGCCTTTGGAGAAGCGCCTGACACCATTGACTGCATGTTCCCCAAATAAATAAACGCGCTCCAATGCCCCAATCCTACCCATACATAAATAATCAATTAGCACACATAAATAATCAACA
This sequence comes from Timema shepardi, assembly GCA_902151425.1. NCBI lineage: Eukaryota > Metazoa > Arthropoda > Insecta > Phasmatodea > Timematidae > Timema > Timema shepardi. The sequence goes on along the minus strand of CABFVX010003576.1, from coordinate 77,007 downwards.
TGTCCGGAACAATAACAGACATGTTTGGAACAAGATCTAACATGCCTGTAACAACAACCAACATGTTTGGTACAAGAACCAACCTGTCCAGAACCACCGAAATGGGCAGAAGAAGAGGGGGAAGGGAGGTGGAAAGAAGGGGGAAAGATAGGAGAGAGGGGTTAAAGACAACAGCCAATCAGAGAGCTAGGAGGAGTGTTTACGTGACCAAATCTGTCCACATACAGAAGATTGGAATGAAACGCCGGGCCAGCTACTAGCGAGTTATACCACGTGGCCACCGAAGCGGGTTCTAAGAAAGATTGATTTATATTACTTATAGTACTCATTACATTATTACATGTTTTCGAAACTGTAATAAAGTCACTTGCAGGCTCACAGATGTTCGGTCGAACTCATCAAAATTATGCAAGGTCGTCGAACCCAAGGCTAGAAGATGATTGTCTTAATTTTAATTCATTTTTCCGAATTTTAAATGGCTAAAGAAAGTCACTTGAAACAAAACTAATTGACATTCATTTATATTCGATAATGAGGTGTGGGAGAAAGAGCGAAGATAAAAAGTGTTTTGTTATGTACTGTACGTCGTGCATTTGACTGTATATACAGTAGCCCCATGGCTTCTTTGTAGCTGACATACAGCTCACAGCTGACTTCTGACAGTCAACATTTAGGTATATACTTAAATGTTGACTGTCAGAAGTGACAGCTGCTAAGTACATGTTTTTGCAGATCATATGGTTTGACGTAGGCATACATAATTTGATCTAGTAACTTTTCAAAGCTGTCAGCTGTGAGCTGTCAGTCAGCACCAAAGAAGTCATGGGGCTACTTTACAATTTGTGGTTGCTTCCGTTAGTAGACACTTTAAATTGGAGACATTGGCTTGTTTTTATCCGCGTCAATAGGCACGTTGATTAAACGTCAAGCTCATCTAGTCTGCAGGTGTGGGAAGGCTTGGGTTCGAATCCAATTGTGTAAATAAGTGAATATACATAATGATAAGTAAGACCTGGTGCAAACCAAAAAACAGCTAGTTTTGCAGTCTGCGCCTTGATTTTTTTAATAAGTGTGTGCATATGTGAATTATACAAAATGATGTGATTTCATATTTTATTTCACAATACTTTTTTTTAGTAAACTGTCTTACTACCCATTCGGTTTATACGCTATGTACTAATTACGCTAATGGGTTAGGGGTGAGGAAGGTTGAATTTATGGGAAATATTCCGCATTTGCGTGGAGAGAGAGTGTGAAGCCATCCTCAGTTCACCTGACCGGGGTCGGCATTCTAGTCCATTGCGAGCGGCCACCGAATCGGGTCGTACTTGTATTGACTCTAATAATGTTTCTAAACAGGCAACGGTAGGCCTACTCAAGTGAGTTTCAATTATATGGACCAATGCTAGTAACAAGAGTCAATGTTTAGTTTTAAATATAACTAGCGGGGGAAAAAGTGAGAACTTGACTAAATTTAATCTGATGACTCTAATCAGTGGTTTAATACCTGTAAAGGTGATTTGCTCGTATCCAGTCTAGGCCAGACATGACAACCTTGCCCCCGATGGTTGCCTTTACCATATAGCTAAAAGGGACATACAATTTAATAGTATTTAAAGTGCCGATTTATAACCACTTGAAGTCCATTACAGACACAACACCATGTTTCCCGGCCGTCGATCCATCGCTGTTAAGAGGTGAAATGCCAGTTGCACTATTATATACATAGCCTATTTTGACTGGAGTGAGACTCGAGCCTTGGAACTATAAGTCATTAAGAAAATGACCTTCCAATCAAGCAGCTAAGGAGTATGACGTAGGAACTAGGAAGCACATCCAATTTTACGCTGCTACATTTTAACGCTCGCCATGACTCGAACCCAGAACAGACCGTAATTTCGTACAAATGATGGAGTAGTTAAATAGTTTCCCTACCGGTGTTTGTCTTATTTCGTCTGTAGTCGCAGTCTATTTGCGATACAGTTTGTCGCGGTGGTTAGTAAACGCTTGTGCCTCCGAGCGCAGAGCTTACAAGAAGCCGGGGCCGCCTCCAAGAGCCAACTTGGGTGGTCCCACTTGGGTGGTCATGTGTGTGTGCCACAGAGTTAAGGGGGAAGGAAGGGGGTGGAGGGGGAACACAACTTCGCGCCCCCACACTCGGATTTCCGCCCCGGTCCTCATGGGTGGTCCTCGCGACTAGACTAGAAGGTGTGACGGGGCAGCCACCATCCCCTCCACTGGTTGCTTCTCTTCTTCTGTGAATTCCTAAATCATCAACCTAATCTCGTTGTTTGCTTAGTGTTTGTTGCTGAGCGAGGCAAGGATTGGTTGACAATTCCCTTCGGACTTTTTGTGATTACCCGGGCTGTCTCTGTAAGCGGGTTAGTGTCTTGCACTCTTGCAGTCGAACCGCTCTCACGGAAATTATACGACTGTTTAGGTGTGATCTAATCTGTATTGGATTGAGTACAAGAAACAATTTCAACTAGACAATTTCTTTGGGTACAAATTCGAGGAAAAAAAGAGGGGGATCCCAAAGTACTTTTTTAACTCCCTGCATCCTGACAATAAATTATCATTCTAAATTAGCTTATGAGGGGAATGAGGAAAGTATAATCTATACTAGGGAGTGTACCTACATTTGAGTGGAGAGATAGTGGGAAAACATTGGAAACTTCAGGAATAGGGGTGCTTTATGTCCCCCTTTATTGTTTTATTTTTTATTTTAGAGAAGGAGGTGTTGGGAATATTTTAAGGTCTCCCACTTCCCCACTCCATATTTTATGTGTGTTGTCAAGAAATTTTTATTTGTATGAATATATTTTAAATTGCTTAACGAACATAATCCATACCCATTAGGGGCAGTTGAAGTTGATATTAATGGTAAAATTGTCCCACGCAACAACAAAAATCAAATTAACACTATACACACCTGACCCCATTTACTTAAATTTTAATAAAATTCAGGATTAACTGGCATTCTTTCGACGTCAAGTGGCACGATTTCTTATAGAGTCTTCCTTTATCATCCGAGCCCCATTAGTGTTAGTACGTGGAGAAACTGGAGGTTAGTAATACGAGGTATCCCCTGCCTCCCCCCTCCCCTCTTCACTTCCCAAAATTATGTTTCTGTGGTGGTTGAGCCCCGGAGAACCCTCTTGGCTTCGTGCTTGTGACCGCCTCGGTCAACGAGAAAGTATTAATCACTATCAGGTCACATGGCTTAAAATACAATGGTCTGTGTCGTTTTCTGGAACTACTTCTCTATTTTGTCTAAGCTTATACTCTCTTTGGCCATGCACCTACAACTACTTTTTGTCATGTCAATAAGAAAGAGGGGAAATAAAACTACTAAACAATTTAACTCATGGTAAAGAAGAAAGTTCACTGCTTGTTCTCGAACGCTTAAAATGCCGTTGGAAATGAGCTAATGTAATATTTTCACACATTTGTTCTAATAATAAAACTCAAATTATAGGGTTGTCAATTAAAAAAAGCCCTGTTGGAATATTTAGACTTTATTTTGGCGTGAACCATATTTTGAAATAACGCATCGTATAATTAAATATTGGGTTAGAGCTGAACATCTTCGCAGCAATTTCTCGCTTAGCTAGGCAGCCCCCTTAATTGGAAAATGTTTGTCATCTTGTCTCTTTTAATATCAATGTTTGTGTTACTTTATTTGTAAGATTTGTTGAACTCACTGGAAACAAATTTTTCAATACTAGCCTCAAATTTAACGACAAAATCTTTCAAACTAAACCTAACATAATAATTTGTCTAAATAAATGAGTTGAATTGGCTATGCATAAGTGTTTCTCAATAAAAATAAATATAAAGCACAAAACGACAGAAAAAATTTGCCATCAGAGTAAAATAAATTGTTTCCCAGTGGTCCCTAGGCGATCACTAATACTGCACAAAATTTGATATTGCACAATAGTATTGATCGTTTGGAGGATATCTTGGAATGATTGTACAATATATAATATATTGCATCACTCCACAATGGTTTGAAAGGTATTGTGGAACGGTCAGTCAGTCTATGGTACTATTGTGCAATATCGCTTTAGTCTATTCAAGTTTTCAAGGTGGAAGTACGCCAGCTTCAACAAGTGTATGCAAATTTAAAAAAAAAAATGCCAAATATAATAAAATTAAGGAGAGGACATTTATTATTCATTGCACTGAAATGTACAAGTCTTTCAATGAACCAATTCTTCATCCAACTTCTGCTATTCTTCTCTCTTTTTACAAGATGTCGAAGCAATGGCTACACAACTCACATCCGTATCACTTAACATTTTGAATAAACTGAATCATTGCAAAATTCGATGTTTAAGTTATTGAACTGTCTAAATGGGGCGTCAATATTATCTCACTATATGATTGCACAATATTATTGATTGTCTAAGGGCCACTAAACTTAAAAACTAGCATCGTCTGTCAATTTGTAAGCGAACATAGGCTGTAACTTTCAGACTAGGACATAGACAAACATACACCAGATCCACAGCCTACACTAGGAGAGCATGGGGATCACTACGGGCAGTCGCAGGTGACAACATTGATATCAAACATGCATTTTTAAAAACAGTTCAAGATGTTTTTACTAGAGAGTAGACCGAAATTGCTTTCTAGTGTCAATAAACCGGCTTTGACACACCTAGGTTCAGTTAGCGGCCCTATCCCTCTTCACATAAGGCAGCACAACAAACTATCTTTCTCAAGACAACACATTGCAAAAAAAACTTATAGTTCGATCGTCCTTTTTTTTCTGTACAAGTGATTGTTTGTAAATTGTCTAGTTGTAAACAATAATCAAATACCATCGACTAGTTACGTGTTTGAAAAAGTTTGTTCTTTGGAAAGGGGTGAGGGGTAGTTGGGGGTGGGGGTGGGATTGCTTGTACCTGAACTTTTGTGTTTAATCCACCCCCCTTCCTCACCCACTTGGAAACTTGCTCTCAAACTTGTAGTCTTTACAACAAATAATAATTTGAAAGTGAGTTGTTTCACTTGTAAGTGGTGCTATCACTGAGAACTGCAACTAGCACTCCCCAGTGGCCGAGAATTCAACCAGGCTCAAGTAGCGTAGATAAACACTCGTGAGGCTGAGTATATCGTGTTTCCTTGTTTGTGGACTAGAACGAACTCATTGCATTTAGGTGGCCGCCTTCCGGAACGCTGGGACGAGTTGTAGACTTCCAGAAATCCCGCGTTATTTAGAAGAGATTTGTTATTTCAAAATATAGTTCATGCATAAAGGAAAGTTAAAACTAGCAACATGTTTTTATAGGATTAAAAACCTTATATTTCAAGCTTTATAGTTAAAATAAACAACCAATAAAGGTAAAACTAACTCATTCTAAACGACATTTCACGTGAAATTGTAATTCTGAAATCAAAGTGAATGTTTAGAAACATAGATCTAACCACTGAAACAATATTCTCAATTATTGAGGATTAGTTCAGTGGATTTGGAGATTCATAGCTGCCATTCACACAAGAAATGCCAAAGTTTAAGAAAATTTCCTTTACTAGTGGGTGGTCCTTTTAAGAAGAAAACATTAACTGCCATTTATTTTATAATTTGCGGTACAACCGGGAAATATTTCCTTGTACAGCGGCTGCGTTGGAGAGGAAGGGGTATATTCCCAGCACTCTTTGTTAGGGTCAAGCTTGTGTTTTCAGAAAACGCCGCCGGCTCTCTGTTTTACTTACACTTTCTGAGCACACAGAATACAGCACACGATTGACAAACTATCATCCTCCCCCTTTTTTTTAAATTTTGATGTTCCTAGAAATTATTTGAAGTAGTAGTTCTTCAGGAAGTTTTTGAAATTTGAATGTCTTTTAAAGCTATTTTAAATCGTCCTCAGCCATATTTATTTAAAATTTAGATTTCATAAAAGCCATTTAAAGGGGTTTTCCCCAAGATTTTTTTAAAAATTTGGATGGCTTTGGAAGCTATTTAAATCGCTCCTCGTCTGAATTTTTCTAGAAAATTGTATACCTTTAAAAGCTATTTGATGGTCTTAGCCCGGTTTTTTTTTAAATGGGATCTTCTTTGGAGATATTTAAAATGGTCCCCTTTTGGAATATTTTTTAAAAACTATATGCGGTCTTTCAGCGACAATTTTTTTTTTAAATTGAATGCTTTCATAAACTATTTGGAGTGGTACTAGCATGAAAATCTTTCAACATTATATGCGTATTTAAAATCTAGATTCTCGAAGTTATTTGAAATGTTCTTCCCCGGAAAATATTTGAAAATTGAATGCTTCTAGAAGTCATTTGGAGTTTAACTTAAGGCCAGCTTTCAGCTTAGTATTTGATAATATTAAAGGATTTGAGATATATAAAATATACACTAAGAAATTATACTTCTTAGAACGTGCTTGAGTACCAAGTGTTTGAATTTAAATTATACCTTTCCTATCATCCTGGATTCATGGTCAACTCTGTAACTACTTTATCAAAAGTAACGGGAGCAAAATGGGGGTAGGTAGACGATACGTGAGAATAACCCTGCTCTGAGCTCAGAGGAGGGAAAGAGGGGAGGATAGGTGAGACCACATATAGTTCTCAGAGAGTTGATGATTGCCAGGTAGATGAGAAACCAACATTTTTGATGTGAAGGGATCTCTGTCAAAATATTTTCCATGATGACCAATTTTGCGGCATACAATATTATGATGTGGCAACCGGGGCTTCCCCAATTTTTGTTCTGATGAATTTTTTGACCTCCTTATTGCTGTATTGTGCATAATGAGGGCGAAATAGATAGGATTTTCTAGACTCCGAACTAAGATTGTAGAAAGTTTTGAAAATTGCTTAGTGAGTGAAGATTGTGCCGTCCCTAGATCGGCACCCCACTCGGTTTGGTGTTCCTGCCGATTCGGCGTACCTCCTAGACTCTTAGGACAATAGAATCAAAGCGCGCATCCACTATCGCTCACACATAGGCGAATTGAATCAAGACGCAGTATTTGGATTCAGATTTAAGAAAATGTGAAAGCCAAATGAAGTGGTTTTTAATTTAAGAACCAAAAAGTTTTTTATTTCTTTCACAATAATAATTATAGCTACATGACATAGTAAATATAATGTAATAAAATATAAAAAATCCCCGTATAGAAAAAGTAAGATTCAAATAGATGGAAGTAATTTTATGTACTATTTTCTAACTTTTTATTGCTATCCTCCAAATAATTCTTTCTCGTGTTAACATTGCTATTTTTTATATATATACTTTTAATAAATATCTAGCCTATCGATAGACTAAAGAATTTAGTCCCATTGCGGCTTCAACTAATACACAAAACAAACGAATTGAACTGCACGTGAGCTAACGAATATTTTCACAGCCTCACTCGGTGATAACACACCACTGGTCTACCGAATGGCAACGAACTTGCCCGGAAATAACCGGAACTTCGCCTGGCGACGCTATCGAATCCCAGAAAGTGTTCACCTAAGAGAATTCTTTTCGCTTTGGTACGATTCGCTTAATTGGGAGCTGGCCTTAAGCAGTCACTGAATATAGTAAAATATTATCAGTGTTAATCGCAAACATAAAAGTTTATTCCTTCTAACATCTCTTCCTACCGCCATTCTATCATTCGTCATGTTCAACCCGTCAACTATCACCATGGTAAGACAACGCTGAAGCAGACGTGAATGATTACAATTACATTGTACGACGTAATTATCACCAAGCGCTTCGTGATATCCATATACTGTGGACTAACTCAATACGTTGATGATGTCATACTAATACTTTTTTTTTACTCCGTACTTGTGTATTCCACTATAGATGAGTGATTTTCAACCTGTGGTACGCGTACCCTGGGGCACATGGCATATTTAGTAGGGTCACGCAAAACAGTTCAGTAGTGGCAGCCTTTTTTTTTTGCTCCAAGTTAACCTATTTTAAATATAATTTTAAAAACTGTTTTTTTTTAGATACACACAATGTTCTTCTTAGCTATGTATTTTCATTTATGAGTTTTGTATTCTCATTAAAGTATTCTTTCTCTTATTTTACTTTCTCATAAAGAAAGTGTTGTACTCGTAAACATTTTCGGCCTCGAAATTATGAAATTTAAAAAGTGTGTCTTACAACTCTTTGGTGGCTGCATGCATGGTCTAAGCTGCTACTCTCGCAATAGATTATAGACCGCCAATGACGGGAAGATTTTGGTTCGATCCCAGTTGGGTGTACTGAGGCTGGATTTTACAAAATGGTTTCCCCACTATCTTTCCACGCAAATGCGGGTACAGTTTATATAATTTCAACCTTCTTCATGCTTCACCCACCAACATAATTAGTACCTAAACGTATAACCCGAATGGCTAGTAAGACGTGGTGATAAAAACGATATGTCTGCCGAGAGAGTTTGAAGGACTTCGTTCACACTTGATATTTTATACTATGTTATATGATCATACCTTGAGGCCAAATAGGGATTTGGATTACAACTCTAGAATTAAGGGTAGTTTACTAATTAATGAAAATTGGAAATTTTTCGAACATGACTTTAACGATTTTGTTTAAAATAGCTATTGGAGGATTTAATGTATTTTCCTTTTTCTGCAAAAAAAAAAAAAAATTGTGTTAATTTACTGATGATTTATTTTTGAAAATTGGTAGTATAAAAAACTATATCACTAACAAATTTGCTCACAAATTATATTTGAACAGTGTTTAATATTGTCATCAAAATTATATGTTTTTTAGGAAAAACATTTAAGGGTAGTTAAATAGCCGATTCAAAATTTTTTGGCTCCTCGACATCCTCGATAGTTTGGGATAGCGGTCATCTAATGTTGAACGTAATTAATTAATAAAGCTCGGGATGAGAATCCCGAAACCTTCCCTCGAATCCTCAAACCATCGAATCCTAATAAGATTTGAGATTCGAGGATTCGATATTTTTTTTAAAATCAGCTCAGCCCCAAAATAGCTAGGCCTATGGTATAAGCTTGACCCCAGACCATTAATTTAACACTTAACTGAATGTATGAATGTTATAGATTATAATGATTATATTATCATATAGTTGCTATTTCTATATTATACTACTTTGTTATATTCTTATTTCCTCTTTTTTTTTCTTCCAAGATTAGGATTAGAATTTGAGATTTGAGATTCTAGGTTAAAATTGGGATTCGAGATTCGGATTTATAAAATAACGTATTTGGCCCACCTCTAATAACAACTGGTTCCCCAACATTTCAACGCTCGTGGAAAGTGTAAAGGCAAGGCTTTGCTCAGTTTGTCTATGTGAACCCGATACGGGCGCCGTTGTAGCTGGTAGTTCCCTAGGCGACTACAATGGGTCCACTAATTGCCCGTTCACAACAACAGAACCTCCTTTACAGCTTTCAGATATCTCATTGGAATTTTCCGTACCAGTTTTAGTTCAAATTTACCCGCATCGGTGGGCACATGGATAAAGGCGTCACACTCATCTAGTCTAATTTGCCGGTTATTAAGAGGTCGGGGTTGAATTCCAAGCCTGTTAGATCTTGAAGTATTTTTTCCCTAGAGAGGTTCGGTCTACCTCTTCCCCTATGAAAATGATGGTAAATATTTTCTAAATTCTACCTTCATCATCTCTACTTCATCAGTGTGGATACACGGATGGGTATTACGCTGAAATACACGTTTTTTCTCCCTCTAACGCGCTTGTACAAGCTAAACGTATTTTAAATACACTGATACTAGCTTTGATGGCCGCGCGTTCTAAGGTGCTACTCTCGCAATAGACAGGCTGTCGATGGAAGGGAGATTGGGGCTCTATCCTGGCTGGGCACACTGAGGGTGGTTTTTCCCTAAATGGTTTTCCACTCTACCGCCACACAAATTCGGGTGCATTTCCTCTCAATTCAACCTCCTTATTCTCTAATTCAAAGTAATTAGTGCATAGGGGTACAACCCGAACGGGTAGTAAGATGTGGTGCTAAAAATACACTGAAGGGGAAGGGGTGATGAAAGGAACGTTTTAGAGGTAATCAATCTACCCGCATTTGCATAAAAAGAGAATGGGAAACCATTTAGGCAAAACCCACACACAGTAGAACCGACTGGGATTCGAACCCTGCTATCCCATTCTTTAGCAGCCCAGTCTCACTCACACGAGAGTGATGCCTTTTAGACCAGTCGGTCACTGAAGCGGATATTTCCCTAACCACTTGTTGTCCCAAACAAATGACTCTAGTCCAACCACCTGTGTAATGTGAGCGCTGTAACATATTGGAACACTCCTAGAGAAACATGTTGACAAAACACTCGCCTCCTCCCCCTTCCACACGAACACTGTTCCTCTTGACTCTGGCACAACTCAACTCCTACAACCCTTCAGGACACTTGGTGGACTGTACAAGCAGTTGAATGGGGCCCACACACACTCCACCATGTTCTCAAAATGAGGAACACTATGAGGAAATTGACATTAAGTTGTGTTTTTTAGCACCGCGTCTTATTAACCGAGCGGGTTGTACGCTTATATACTAACTATGCGAATGTGTTAGGGATTAATAAGGCTATATAGTGGAAGTGTACCCACGTTTGCGTGGAGGGAGAAAGGAAAATATTTTGGAAAAACTACCCTCAGCACACCCGACCGAGATTTGAACCTCTAGTTACCCATCATCATCAGTCTAGTCTACTTCAATAATAGCACGTTTTTTCACGCGGCCATCGTGTTATACCCTTATGTACTAGTTATGCTAATGGTTTTATGGATTTAAAAGGTCATATTTAGAAAAAGTGTGCTCGCATTTGCATGTAGGCCGAATGATAAAACATTTAGGGGAAAAAAAACCTCAGTACATCCGACCTAGATTCGAACCTTGGTCTTACTGTCATAGGCAGTCTTGTCTACTGTGAGATTAGCGCCTTAGATAATGTGGCCACCGAAGTGGGTGACACTCAGTTGATAGCGTGTCTTTCTACTGAGATAAAGGTCCCGGATTCTATTCTTGGCATGGCTGAAAAATTTAATTGATGATGAAATGTGAGTTACTGGCTACCCCTTTCACAGTGGTGAATTAACAGCCGGGGTCTGTGCCTGTCCTAGATTTAAATTAATCTATAAGTGAGGTCACACACTTGTCTAGCACTAGCACTTGCGGCTGCAAATGACAGTCGAGCCTTTCTCATGCTAGATGGATGCTAGATCAAGGTAAAGTATAATACTGCCCATGGGCGTAGTGAAAAGGGGGTTAGTGGGGTTCAAATCGACTACCCTCACTCCTAAAACTTTAAAGTTTTTAATATGAAGCCTAAAGATGCCCTTTCATCAAACTTAAAACAACTTAGAGAGAGAGAGGCCTTCGCTTTTAAAAAAAATGGCCAAACTACTTCAAATAGCCCACCTCGGTGGCGTAGTTGGCTAACGCGCTTGTCGTGTTGAGCTCGACTGCTGAGTACGGGGAGATCGAGGTTCGAATCTCGATCGGGTGAACTGAGGGTGGTATTTCCTAAATGGTTTTCCACTCTCCCTCCACGCAAGTGCGGGTTCACTTCCTCTAATTAATCCTTCTCAATTCCTAATCCATTAGCGTAATTAGTACTTAAAGCGTATAACCCGAACGGGTAGTAATACATGGTGCTAAATATTATTATTAATACTTAAAATAGCTGTTAAATGCATATACTAACTTATTTTATTTCCATTAATTCAAGCTAGAGTCACTCTTGGCTTCTAAAAGCATTTAATCTTCAAAAATGTGTTGGGGGAAGATCACTTTCAATGACTTCTTAAAACATCTAATTTTTTTTTTTAATTCCAGGTGAGAACAATTCCAAATAGTTTCTAAGGGCGGGGATAATTTTGTTTTAAATAAACTTTTTTCGGTTTCATTAATTTCATTATTTTGTGTTAATATTTGTTCTTTATATTTTCTTAATTTTTGACTGACAGACTTAACTGGAGGAGGATGCTGGTCCCACTGATAGGTGCAAACCTAACTAGGAGGTGGAGAATAAGAAGAGGAGAAAAATATTTATTTATTTCCCCATATAATCTTGCGGCACCCTTAAGTTCCGCCGCACACCGGTTGAAAATCCCTGGTCTAGGTCGTCTTCTTCTTATTCTTCGCCGACGAACCGCTGCCAACAACCCCACATCTTCCCCCAAGGAGGATATTTTCACGACTGTCGTTATGACAGGTGAGTATGTGGAGGCCGCTCCAGCTCGCAACTTGCAATTGCCATCTGGAATCTGCTATAAGCGATCATCTAGCATATGCTAGACAAATGTGTGGCCCACCTATATGATCATTCAGAAACATTTGGTCCAGCGTCTAGCAGAGTAATTACGTCCTAAATAAATGATGTGTCAACCCCAATGTCAACAAAACAAAAACTTGTATAGCCCGATCTGGCCTTGTTACTTCTCAACTAGTGTAAGTTTGTTGTGAGAAGTCAGTATTCCTCTTTATTGTTTTCTAATTCATTACATCAAGTTTGCTAAACAAGCGCTTTCAGTCACGTAGGTCCAATAAAGTTATGCAAATCAAAATAAACATCCCAACCTAGCTAGTGCTGTAAACATTATGTAGTTATAAAATATCGATAGTAAGTTATTAAAAATATTTTTATTCAACAATAATGCATAAAGTTTATGAAAAAATGCATAAAAGATAATAAAAAAAGGACGCAAACCAATAAAAATAACTTAAAAATACAAAATGACATAAAACGACCAATACAAAAAACGTTTCCACAGCCAGATCATCAACACAATTTATGTACATTTGAGCATTGTCTGTGATGAAACAAAATACATATCAAATTTAGAGGTCTGCTACTTATGAACATCGCTCAGAGGTCCGAGTTTGCCGAAAGCCAACGGCTTAGATCTCAGAAATGCTGACTGTTATAAAACTTTAACTTTGTTTTTCATGTGGTGTGGTATTCAAATGTAAATATATATATATTATAGCACCACGTCTTACTACCTATTCGGATTATAAGCCTATGTATTATTTATTACACTAGTGTGTTAGGGATTAGTAAGGCTTAATTTATAGGAAGTAGGCCTACACCCACATTTGTGTGGAGAAAAAGAGTGAAAAACCACCTCAGTGCACCCGACCGGAATTGAAAATCGATCTCTCCGCCTTCGGCAGTCTAGTCTATTGTGAAAGTAGCACCTTAGATCACGCTCACACAGCTCTTTCTCGCATTAGGGGGCACGCAGACAAAGGCATCTGTCACGTTTTGTCAGGTTTGTTGATGTCGAAGAGGTCGAGTCGCCAATATTTGCCGGGTTCATCATGTAAGGGTGAATTCTATACGTTATGTATCACTTTGATTTTACCCTTCTCTCTCTTACTTACTGCGGGTGCACTTCCTATCAAACTATTCTGTCATATCTGCCTACTAGATTAAACCGTCGATTTTGGTGTTAAACGTACTAAACTTTTTTTTCCTTTAATATTTCTGTTTCTCCGTGTCTTAAAGAAATATTTACTGAAAATTCTCAAAGTAAAACTATAAAATTTAAATAACAGTTGTCACGTTACGTTCGTGTTAGCATAGAAAAAAAAGCACGTTCCTGTGCAAGAAAATTTGAACGCAAACCCCCTTCATCCTTCACTTTCATTTTATAACCCTTTTTTTAATTGATGCGTTACATCATCCCTGTCATCTTGTAGTCTCAGGGTCATAGCGGTGTTTTTGAAGGAGGCTGAAGAGAGGGTCGAACCATATAGCAGGTCAGTGCGGGTGTGTCTTGGTGGGTGGTCTGGCTCATTATGTAGCCATTGAGCGCGATTAGCTGCGGGCCATACTCTCCCCCCTATCTCCCCCTTTACACACAACACACACCGCTTAGTGAAACACAATGTAAATTGAATTCAGTTCGACCGACCCCGGCTCTAGTACGAGGCTATTATACAACCTGTTGCACGTTCTGGCATTTCATTCTTTTACTTTGACCGTTCAATTTAGTTCTACCTTCGGTTGGTTGTCATTTAAAAAAAAAAGATGTTACATTTAAGCCCTGTTCGTAGCAAGCTTAGATGTTGTTCTATTTAAACTCTGTTGGTCGCAAGTTAATATGTTGTTCAATATAAACTCATTGGTCACAAGCTTAGATATTGTTTTATTTAAACTCTGTTGGTCGCAAGTTAATCTGTTGTTCTATTTAAACTCTGTTCGTAGCAAGCTTAGATGTTGTTCTATTTAAACTCTGTTGATCGCAAGCTTAGATGTTGTTCCATCTATAATACTCTGTTCGTAGCAAGCTTAGATGTCGTTCCATGTAAACACTGTTTGTAGCAAGCTTAGATGTTGTTCCATTTAAACACTGTTGATCGCAAGCTTAGATGCTGTTCCATTTAAACTCTTTTCGTAGCAAGCTTAGATGTTACTCCATTTAAACTCTGTTCGTAGCAAGCTTAGATGTCGTTCCATTTAAACACTGTTTGTAGCAAGCTTAGATGTTGTTCCATTTAAACACGGTTGATCTCAAGCTTAGATGCTGTTCCATTTAAACTCTTTTCGTAGCAAGCTTAGATGTTACGCCATTTAAACTCTGTTCGTAGCAAGCTTAGATGTAAAAATACGATTAAGATGACAATGAAAAACCTCTTCATCACCCAAAGCTCGAAATGAATACCGAAACCCTGTGTCTTAGCTTATCATAAGAATTTAGCTCGCTAGATCTTAGCCAATTCTCTTTTTTTTTTTTTTTCACATCCATTAACCTTTACAGCTTGTAGCCGTGGTCTTTTTTTTATTAAAGCTAGGCCTTTCTTACAATCTATCTAAAGATTAGGACGGGCATAACAACAAGTCATCGGCCTTTAATTTATCAATGTGAAAGGGTTAATCTATATTTTCATCACAGATCAATTTTGGCCATGCTGAGAATCGAACCCAGAGCCCTTAGCCCATCAGGAAGACACACTACCGACTGAACTAAGGTGTCTGACTTGAGCCAATTCTAACGGTTTTAAAAGGCTGGCCAAAGGAAATAAAAAATCACAAACATTAATTTAATAGATTAAGTTTGTGAGAAATGGGGATAGGATAACTTTGAAGAAAAAAAAGATATGTAACAAACAGATTGACGAACTTTATAATTTTCAAAATAAAGTTATAATACAGACAAAAAATATTTAATGTTGACTTTTCATTCCTATAACGCATGAACTAGGCCAGCCCGGATTTAAGGGTGGTTTACGGGGGTTAACGCCCCACGGCCTTCACAAATAGAAACAGTTACTTACAATTTGCTAAATATGTTTAGTTAAATAATAAACACTGTTTCAGAAACATAATGGAAAAAAATAGAATAACATTCCACCAAAGGGCACAAATAGTATTATTAATTTATTAAATTTTTAATAAAATCATAACATTTTCTAGGTCACTAAACAAGCTGTTTCCTAAATCTTTGTCTTCTTAATTAAATTGCATGGAGCACCGCAATGACTTTCTAGTACCTTTATCTAAATTATCCATAGGCCATTAGCTCGTAACTCTTTAAGATATGTGAAACGAATTAATATACATTGTTATTGGAATATAACAGGAAAAAAAGAACATCGCATTTCCCCACATGACATACTATTATTATTATTAGCACCGCGTCTTAATACCCGTTTGGGTTATACGCTCATAAGAAATAAGATACTATGTTATTATAGCAAATTATTTGTTCTGTGCATTTTAAACTCCCCATTTTCCGAGGCTCTATTTTTTTTAAATCACCTATAGCTCAGAAAATATTGATTTTATAAAAATATTATTATTACTATTATAACCGCGTCTTACTATCCGTTCGGGTTATACGCACTTATGCTAATGTGTAATGGTAGAGTGATTGCGAGATGAAATGGAGGACCTACAGCTTAACGTGGGTCCCAAACCACGGTGGAGGCCTGGAATTCCACACATTCACAAGTTGTGATTAATACACGTCTTTTCAGAGGTGAAGGAAGGGTTTGGCAACCAGATAAATCTGTGCCGGGACTGAAGGATTAAACCCAGGATACCTAGCACCAAAGAGAAAGATACATTTCTCTATGCTAGCACCTAGTCTGACACCTTACCCCTTGACCCCCAGGTCATCTTTTTATTAAAAAATACTTTGAAATAAAATCTGTTTATTTTTAAGATTCACACAACTTTGCAATGATAAGCTATTTAGTATCTCAAAGCTTGGGGGAGAAATTGCCGAAATTGGATATTTCCGCTTGTGTGGAATAGCCTCAAAATCATTTTCATGAGAAAATAAGAGGCACGATTTTATTTATGGTGTTAAACAGTATTTAGATACAAGTTTAATTTAATATCTATAGAAATACATTTGAGAAAATCGATTTTTTTATCTTTTAATCCTTGAGTAAACTACCCTAAGTTTTATGGTTAGATAGCTCATTTAAAAAACTCCTCTGGGGAAACACTAGATATTAAGTTTCAGCCTAGTTGGTAAAATGGTTCCGGCTCTTGTCCCGGTAACAGACACACAGACGGCATTGATAAAACACTTTTTCAGGTTAAAGGGGTCATGAAACTACGACATCTTTACAAATCTCGATTTTTTACGATCACAATACTTTCTCTCTCCGAGGGTTCACGAGAACGTAAACAATTAAACTTACTATATCAATTATTGTTTATTTATTACAATGTATTACCTACTTACTAATGATTAGTTTTTGTTTTAAGCTAATTAAATGTAAATATTTCCTTATTAAACAAGATATTTAACATAAAGCTTACATGAATTTTCTAAAGAAAAAATTATAATGTCAAAAAGTTGAGAAGAAATATATTTGTTTAATGTTGGGACCTCCACAGCTCTACTGTAAATCCGGCAATGGAATTAGGTGTACGATTTTATCTAAATTGAAAAAGCGAAAGTCTATTTTGTATCTTGTGTAGCTAGATTAGGAAACATTGAAGAAAAATCACTTCATTATACCAGAAGGGGATTCAAACCTCAACTTCTTCGTCATTGGCAAACCGGACCAGACAATATTTAAGATTTTTATCACTTGCCTAATGATACGAACACAATATTTTTTATGTAATTAATAACGAATCACGTGAAAAAGCAAGTTCGAAGATTTATAGCAGGCCTAAACATTTCTTAGTTTGATCCAAGTCATTGGACTAACAGCAAACTCGGACCTTTGAGCGATGCTTCTAAATGAACTCTTTAATCATTGGTTCAGTGGATTGCCTAGTAGATGTCAAGTAGACGCCAGAATTGTGACGTCGTCTCCCCGGTGTGACCACGGAACATGAAACTTCCCTCGGTTCCTCAAGTCCATCCATCATCTGTTAGCGATGAACGCATGCGATGCTATCGCTCGCTCTGTGTGTGGTCTCTTAATTGTCAATAGCGAGCACTCACTACTACCATAGTGCGACCGACTGCTTGGATGACCGCAGATCGGCATCTCGACTATGCCCTGCACAGAATCTGTAAAAGTATACTCAAGCCACCGATTCAAGAGTATTTTCTGTCACTTTAAAATTAGCCTCTCAGAAGCAAAAATGATCAAATCTACACAATAAAATAGTGGGGAAATCGAGCGGCATTAATGATCGATCTGAGTATATTAACTATATTCATGCATTGTGCTGCCACCTCTTGATAAAATAAGAGGTTTTAAAATGGAGTTGATCAGTTGGGCTTTTGGGAGACCCAATTATTGCTACAGGATTTTTCTTGTCGTCTTACTACCCGTCCAGGATATATGAATTTAACAATACTACTGGAATAGAGAGATGAGGAAGGTGGAATTTAGAGGAACTGAATGGAAGAAGAATCGTAAATCATTTAAGGAAAAAAGTCCTCATTACATTCGGCGGAATTTTAGTCCCGACCTCCCTGTCAACGGTAAGCCGGATATCACCCTGGCCACCCAGTATAAGAAATAGTAGAGATAGCCCTTTTTTGAAAACACCTATCGTTTCTGCTACGTTAGTTCTTGTTAGTGGTCGATTTTCATCGTTAGTGCTGTAAATTTGAGGCACTTATTCACGATTGCTTATGGGTGGCAATGGAGATATCTCCCTGGCCACCCGGTATAAGAAAATTATAATAGAGATAACTCTTTTTTGAAAAAGCCCATCGTTTGTGCTTCGTTAGTGCTGGTTAGTGCTCAATTTTCATCGTTAGTGCTGTAAGTTTGAGGCACTTATTTACGATTGTTTATGGGTGGCTAGGAAGATATCTCCCTGGCCAACCAGTATAAGAAATAATGGAGATAACCCTTTTTTGAAAAAGCCCATCGTTTGTGCTTCGTTAGTGCTGGTTAGTACTCGATTTTAACCGTTAGTGCTGTAAACTTGAGGCACTTATTCACAATTGTGTATAGGTGGCTAGAGAGATATCTCACTGGCCACCCGGTATAAGAATTAATAGAGATAGCCCTTTTTTGAAAACGCCCATCGTTTGTGTTACGTTAGTGCTGACTATTGCTCGATTTTCATTGTTAGTGCTTTAAATTTGAGGCACTATTCACGATTTCTTATGGGTGCCTCGGGATATATCTTCCTGGCCACCCGTTATAAGGAATAATAGAGATAGCCCTTTTTTGAAAACGCCCATCGTTTGTGCTACGGTGACCTGGTGGTCTAGGGGTAAGGTGTCAGACTTCTGTGCTGGCGGCCGGGGTTCAATCCTCGGTCGTGGCAAAGATTTATCTGATTACCAAACCCTTCCTTCACCTCTGACAAGACATCTTGTGAATGTGGGGAATGCCAGGCCTCCACCGTGGTTCGGATTCCACGTTAAACTGTAAGTCCTTCATTTCATCTCAAAATCACCCTACCATTACACATGAGCGTAAGTGCGTATAACCCGAACGGGTAGTAAGACGCCGGCTAATAATAATAATAATTTGTGCTAAGTTAGTGCTAGTTAGTGCTCGATTTTCATCGTTAGTGCTGCAAATTTGAGGCACTAACTAACGATTGTTTATGAGGGACTAAGGAGATACCTCCCTAGCCACCGGGTATAAGAAATAATAGAGAGAATCCCCTTTTGGAATCGCTTATCGTTTGTGCTACGTTATTACTGGTTAGTGCTCGATTTTTATCGTTAGTACTGTAAATTTGAGGCACTTATTCACGATTTCCTATGTGTTAAGGAGATATCTCCCTGACCACCCAGTTTAAGAAATAATAGAGATAGCCCTTTTTATAAAACGGCCATTGTTTGTGCTACGTTAGTTCTTGTTAGTGCTCGATTTTTATCAGTTACATACATACATAATAACTTTTCCTTATTTTATAAATTAATATATTATTATATTTATTTAACATTATTATTTCTTTCGTATCATTATGTTTAAGAGAAGTATTTCTAAACCCTATGTAACCACTCTTGTCTACGTTTATACTGGACTCCTATGTTGTATGGCTAATATTCTTTAGTCTTTTTCATTTAATCACTTTTCAAAATTAATCATTGTCTAATTTATTACCAACTATCTTTTAAATGACAGCTTGGTTTTTTTCCTCGTATTCATTTTATAGAATAAATTGGTAGGGAAGAAAATGTTGTATTTTCGTGCTCGCTATATTGCACTAGTTAATAATTATTGTAAATGCTAAATTTATTAAACATTAGATTAAAATAAATATAATCAATAACAGTTCTACATTAAAACCATTATTTAATCATTGAGAATAGGATTTATTTTATAGTTTCAAGCTGAAAGGTTCGGTTTTTCCCTAATTTCAAGGACTTATCCCTTCCATCACTCTCCCCAGACTCCACTAATATTTCCTATTTCCTTTATCAATCTCTTGTCTTGGATCTACCAAACTTTGTTGCTTGATCAATACACAGCAGAGCTAAGTTTTTTTGTATACGTGTACTTGAACACCAAAATGGTGAAATTGAAATCTTTTCCTCGAGGTCAAATATATAAGAAAACCAGCACCACCCTTCACTATAGTGTTGAGTTAATATCACAAATTTAACTGATATTTTGTCTTACCTGCTGATGACTGGGAGATCGGAGTTCATTTCCGGTCGGGTCTAATGGGGGTGATTTTTCCTAAATGGTTTCCTATTCACTCTTCCCACGTAAATGCGGGTGCATTTACTCTAAATTCAACCTCTCTTATCCATAACCCATTATCGTAATTATTACATAACTTTACAACCCAACAATCCAATTAACACTTTATTTTAGTTAAAACTTGTGAACTTTAAACTGAATTGCACTTCACAACAAAATGAATACTACATTATTAGTAAAACAGATAACACAATTAAAAACCTCATGACAACATCAACACCAAATAAAATCTTATATTAATGTTAATAACAGAACAGGGGCTCCGGAAGCTCTTTGTAAGTGGTTGGTGAAGTGTGAGGGGGCTTAAATAAGAGGGAGGTCCGGGTTCCTTGCTCGGTAAGATCATAAACCATAGATGATTCCTGAAGATATTTGATAAGAGGTTAATCTTTAATGGATAGTATTTTTTAATGCCTTTGTTTGTCATAAATTATAGTAGAACACGGTTTGAAGAGCGGATTATTATTATTATTATTTGCGGATTTAGACGCCCTTCAAAGTTATATAGATTGGCCGTCCCCTGTAAATCTTTTGGAAATGAGTTGCCTATAAAAGCTATTTTAGCTATTTCCCCAGTAAATTTTTTAAATTTGAATGCCACTAGAACAGTGGTTCCCAAACTGTGGTATGCGTACCACCAGTGGTACGTACAATAATTCTCCGTGGTACGCCTTGAGAAGCCAAACAAAAAAAGTTAATTCAAGTCGTAAAAGGATAAGGCCTCATAAAATCTTATAAATATATTACTAACAAGCTTAACCAAAAAGAAAACAGACTTAAAAAGTGGTTGTAGGTGCGGGACAACACTATTATTATTATTATTATTATTATTATTATTATTATTATTAGCAGCAAGTCTTAATACCCGTTCGGGTTATACGCTCTTACGCTAATGTGTAATGGTAGGGTGAATGTGAGATGAAATGGAGGACCTACAGTTTAACGTGGAATCCGAACCACGGTGGAGGCCTGGCATTCCCCACATTCACAAGATGTCTTGTCAGAGGTGAAGGAAGGGTTTAGTAATCAGATAAATCTATGCCGGGACCAAGGATTGAACCCCGGCCGCCAACATAGAAGTCTGACACCTTACCCCTAGACCACCAGGTCACCGACAACACTACGGTTGCTATATAATAGTAGCGCTAAACTTACACAAGAAGCAGCCACGAGAAATGCCTCCTCTCTACTCGTCATTTTGAGCTCAACTATATTTGTTGCAGAAAGACGTGCTCTGCTATACATTTTCTTAGCACATGCTAAAAAATGTATCTAGCAAATGTTATATAGCAAAGTTAGATATAATGAATATGTAACCTTTGTTATATAGCATTGCTACATGCTACATAGTGTAAACTCTGCTTAAATGCAAGCTAAAACCAACATTGCAAGCTTAGTTTATGTTCACTAGTAGCACTCGCAGGTGGTAGCTGAAAGCATCGGGGAGTGAGGTTTTGAAATATAGGAATAGTTAAATCAGGCCTGTCCAACCCGCGGCCTCCCAGTGCATTCTGTGTGGTCCACCAGCTCAAAATGAAATACTTCAGTTAGAAGAAATAAACATCAGAATTGGGCCTTTGGAGCTGACTTAAATGCTCTGCTAATTTCCACGAAGTTTCCAGAATTATAAGTACAATGAATGTATGCGTGTATTTGTTAAAAATTAATACTTACTCGTTCATTAATAAATTAATTAGGTCCTATAAATATAATGTACACAGGCTTGAACTAATCACTGAAAATATTGATAAAAGATAAAGAATACGATTCCTTTTAGGAAAACGCAAGGCCGTAGTCAGGGAGCTGAGATCGGGGGTTCAAACTCCCTTGAAATTGTATGAACAAAATAGATATGGCATTATTTATGGTTAAAACAATATCAAAATAAAGTTACAAGTAAAAATTAAGGGGCTGTGTTACGATTAAAAGCATTTGAGAGAGCTTCTAGAGGTATTTAATGTTTAGAGTTTTTCCTAGCCTCCGACAGAGGGTAATGTTGCCATAAAAAAACACTTCAGAGATCTTCTAGGGGTGTTTAATATCTAAAATATTTAGAATATTTCCTTGCCCTCAGCAGCTAGGAAGTTATGTTACTATACAAAAAACATTGAGAGCTTCTAGAGTTGTTTAAATATTTAGTATTTTTCTAGCCTTTGGCAGTTTAGGGGTGCCTCAAATTTACAGCACTAACGATGAAAATCGAGCACTAACCAGCACTAACGTAGCCCAAACGATGGGCGTTTTCAAAAACCGGGTGGTTAAAAGTCGGGTGGCCAGGGTGACATACACATTTAATTGAGCTGCTGAAATCTATCTTGGAAAATAATCCTAATGATGTTTTTAATGAAATTACGAAACTGATAAAAATCCTCTTGACAATTCCCATGACTACATCAGAGGCAGAGCGCTGCTTTTTAACATTGAAAAGAATAAAAACTTTTTTAAGAAGCACTATGAATTTTGAAAAGACTAAATGCGTTTGCAGTACTTTCAATGGAGAAATTTTCCTCATTATTGAACTTTTTGCGCATATTAAAACAAGAAGAATGGATTTCATTTTTAAATTAATAGATCAAGCTTGAACTGTAACAATTTAAGTTAAAGTAAGTAATTTTTTTTTTGTTAAGAATTTATCAAGTTCCTGATTAATGGTTCTTTTTATACAGATTTTTTTCCTTTTTACACAATTTTAAAACAAAGACTAAACATTTTCTGGAGCAGCACCCCTATTAATTTTAGCTACGAACCACCACTGATAACCAGATGAGGAGGCTATTTAATTATTTCTTCAAGGCATTCAATTAGGTTCAAAGCACACTCTTTAATTACTCTGATTAAGTTGATGGATTCATTTTCACTTAACTCGAAAGCTTCTTCACTTTTAAAAATATACGTTGCACTTTATCAAGTTCATTCTCAAATTATTTAATTTTTCTGACCACCAAATAATTAATACTAGCATTTTATCTTCTGTTTAGAAAAGAATTTCAAAATATATGTTGAATTTCAATTAGATCTATTTAATTTTTTTTAAATCAGTCCTTAACGAAGTTTTGCTCCCAAATAGCTTGAAACAGGAAAAGTTCCGAAATTGTATCACGTGACCACTTCATCTTGCAACATCTCGCGGATAGGTCCACAGGTATGAAACATTTGGACTATCCCGTCGGTTTAGTGTACCCCAATCAAACATACGGTATATCCTGAGATCACCCAGTTTAAAGTCCACGTAGTCGAAGCCTGTATTTTAGTGCGACGTATTAAAGTAACACTGTTTGTTCTGTTGGCCCATACCAAGCTATTAAACGTCAGTCCCGCAAAGTATCCCATCACCCAAGTGAAAGTAAAAACGCAAACCATTCCTCCGGGCATGCAAGTAAAATTGCTGGACAACGTAGTATTCATAGGGTAGATATACAATAGATGCATTGTGGCATTTGTATCCAACGCGGCGTTCAACAAAGACGCTTCCAAGAATCAGTTCACTTTACAAAGGTATGGTATGAATCATATCACACTGTACGTGAACGGGGAACAAGTTACATAGCAACATTTGCAGCCCAATTTCTTGAACGAAAATTACGTCATGTTCTATCACACACGGTTTGCGGGAATGGATATCAATTTCATGAAGTTTTGACATCACAAATTTACCCTGCCTCTAAAAATCAAGCCAACTACAAGTATATAATTAACACACTGCATGGCATTCCCTGGGATGGTAGTGATGTGAATTATGAACTGTTTGAAACCCTCACCTCCCGTGCTACACTGAATGCAGAAACCATTTCATCAAAGGGGAAGAAAAAAGAGATGTTGTAGCAAAATACCTATGTCGATCGTCAATCCACACGAGAGAGCGTTTTCGTCTTTGAAACCCCTTTAATTGAGTCACACCACGTGCGTGGCACACACAGTAGATTTGTTTGGAATTTATGTGTGGCCGCCATCGTTCGGATATTTTAGAGACTGGCCGATTGAAGATGAACACGCACACCATAAGACATGTGCTGAAAACAAGCCCATTCTTCCATTTGGTACGCTTGGGTGTTTTCGCTGCTAATCAACTGCCGACAAGAATAGCGTGCCCTACGACCCTCATTATCAACACAGATCCACACATCAAGTCTAGAGCGCATTGCCTCACCATATTTATCGACCAAATTGGCGTAGGAGGGTACTTTGACAGTTACGTTTTTTTCCAACATATAAAGTCGCATTTTCATTCATACGCAAACACGTTTCTCGTTGCTCTCATAGCCCTGGACAGCTTCAAAGCAAAGCCTCAGACTTTTGCAACCATTACTGTCCCATCTACATCTTCTACCGTGCCTAGAACATGCCAATGAAGACTTTCATGGCCCTATTCTCACCAACTAATCACACAGACAACGACGCCAAGGTGTTGAGATACAACTCATGTTTCAAGACGTCAGCGTTCCTCAGGAGACTTCGCTCGATCAACATGAGCCTTGTCTTCCCTCTCCACTGATGTTGGCTAAAAAGACCACCTCGACGGCGTGCCAACCATAATCTTAGTTAGTCTTCTGCATCCGCAACCGTTGAAGT
Organism: Timema shepardi; assembly: GCA_902151425.1. NCBI lineage: Eukaryota > Metazoa > Arthropoda > Insecta > Phasmatodea > Timematidae > Timema > Timema shepardi. The sequence continues at coordinate 52,371 of CABFVX010003576.1, read as the reverse complement.
GATCACACATCATGTAACGTCAACAAGTACCCACATATTTTGGCGCGCTTAGAGCAAATCGGGTGAAACCACTCACCATAATCAATATTTTTAAAACTTTGTTTCCACTAGGCGAAGTCGAGACCAAACGAGTCATCGTTGACAGGAGTGCCAAGAACAGCTTTACTCCCTTTGTCCAGTTAGAAAAATGCGGGGGAAATTAAATGGTTTTCAAATGCAGAGAGGTGCAAAAGCTGAGCAACTAAAGACGTTCATATCAAAGATCGATTCATTGTGAAAAGGCTATGATGAGGATACTGGTCATGCTATTTACGAAAATAAACAATATCGTAAATTGCTTGTTTCTAGTTGTCTATCGCTTCCGTGTTTTCTGCTTCAGAAAAAATTGATATGGTAGGTAACTAAGCACTCATTTAGAAGCTATATTACATTTATAGATCGTTGGTAGAGTCTTCTGTTTTGTTATTTTTCCAGCGCACATAAATGTATAATAGTGGGGTGCACCTCTGCGTTAACAGTTTTAATAGTTGTTTTTAAAAAGTCTAGAGTCGGAGCCTAAATTATGGCTCGCGCCAGTCCTCGAAGCCACAACTATGAGACATTATGGACGGTTTGTTTTTATGTTTTCCGCGTCAAAGCTCATACAAGTTAGACCACCCACGTCGAAAATTTTAAAAATAAATACAAAATAAACGTGCTCCGGGCTATAGTAGACAAGAAGAAAATATTATTATATATATATATAAAGCACGTACTGCCCCTGCGTCATTAAAACAAGATCTGAAGTGCGCGACTGAGCTAGCTAATACGTGATTTAAGTTCCTTTAAAGTTTAAACACGATTAAACCATAGTAAATGATTAAACATGTTTTAATTTCAAGGTCGATAAAACTCAATGAGTAAAAAAAAAAATCCCAACAGCATAGAGATTGTGCTGATTTGGGTGGTTGTAGTTGTGTGTCTAATTTATGTTGTGCCGGATTGATTTATGGTTTGCTTGCTAGTTCAAGGAGCTCAATCTTGTTGTTTGTGACCTTCTAGAACGTGTTGTAAATACTGCCACAGCCCAATATAACTAGGAAGGAACTTTTTTCACAATGTTTTTTAGCACAACGTCTTACTAACCGTTCGGGTTATACGATTATGTACTAATTACGCTACTGGTTTTAGGGATTAGGAAGGGTATATTTAATGGAAGTGTAACTGCATTTCCGTGGAGGGAGAGGGAAAAACCATTTTGGAAAAACCACGCTCATTACACCCGACCAATATTCGAACCTCGATCTCTCCATCATCGACAGTCTAATCTACTGCGAAAGTAGCGCGTTAAACTACGTGGCCACCGATTTTTTTTTTACAATTACAATGGATATTAAAACAATCTTAATCTAGTTATACGTAATGTCACCTTATCTGCAACTATCACTTTTCATAGATGATACCAACACCTTTAAAATACGAATAATATACCGGTACACAATTTGTATCAATGTCAACTGAAAAAAAAAAAGGATTTTATGAAAGTTGCTTCTCACCAGAGTTCTACTATAAAAACTATCGTTAAAATTTAAAATTCAATCGATAACCCTCTTAACCGAATATTAATTGTGTTTAGCCTGTGACGGATTTATGGTCAGATGGGGGCTTATGCGTAAAAGGTACGTGTATCGTTAAAATAATACTCGAGAACCCGTGTTAAATTTTATTATAAAAATTAAAAAGCAATGTATATACATTTCAGCACTGGGTTTCAAGTATTATATTCATGATATACAATACGTATAAATATTTTTTTTTTAATCAGAAGAAAACTATTTAGTAAATTAATGAAAATTTAAAAAAAATTGCAAGCTCATCAAAACATATGTTGTGTGGTATTTCACCATCGATAGTTCCCATTTGACTGCCTGTGTACTTATTGTTGTATTTATCCTAGAATTAAGTTGTGTTAGTTTACTAATATCCTATGTAAACATTAAACTTATATTTATGTAAACAAAATAAAATTATATATATTTATATGAGTAAACGTGCATTTACTTCCGTCCAATATCTCGGTTATGGTTTTGTATTTTTCTGTTTGCTTAGGCCTCTATCACCCTCATAAATCCTCAGTATTTAACCTCTACCACGCATAGCCTGCCCTCAGTCCTTCAACATTCAACCTCTACCACGGACAACCTGCCCTCAGTCCTCAACATTCAACCTCTACCACGGACAACCTGCCCTCAGTCCTCAAAATTCAACCTCTGCCACGGACAGCCTGCCCTCAGTCCTCAACTTTCAACCTCTACCACGAACAGCCTGCCCTCAGTCCTCAACATTCAGTTCAGGTATGAAAAGCTAGAATGACAACATAAGGGGGACGTGTTCATTCAATATTTCCGGCTTGGGTCGCTTGGTTCATGATGTGTATGTGCATCTTTGGAACAAACGTGTTCCCCTCCGGAGAAGAGGGGGCTAACTGCACCACTGAGGCAAACAAATACTTCGTTCTCATGGCTACACATTTTATAGATAAACAAGATCATGGACATAGCCCGGTTGCAAAATAAGGCAATAGAAGTGTGACGTTTAGTTTCCAAAACAAAAAACTAAAATATGATGATTGTGAAACGAGCTATTCTTTTCGCGATATTAACAAAAGTTTATTTACTAATAACTAATCTTATTATATTGATGTTAAAATTCACTTTGGTGGTCACATAGTCCAATACGTTACTCTCTCAGTAGACTAGACTGCCGATGACGGACAAATCGAGGTTCAAATCTTGGTCGGGTGTACTGAGAATGGTTTTTCGAAAACGGTTCTCCCCTTTTCCTTCATGCTAATGCTGGTACACTTTCTATAAATATAGCCTTCCTCATCCCTAAAACCACTAATATAATTAGAACATAAGCGTACAACTTGAAAGGTAGTAAATGCAGGGCCAAAAAAACTTATTAAAGTGGTTTTAACTCGTACATTTAACACAGGAATGAACGCGAAAGGAGATCAGTATCTTTTCAGTTTTTATAAATGGATGTATCTCTATTTAAAAAGTTTCTAATCAAGTTACTGGATGCCCATAGCAGATATTCACGAAATGTTGATACTAATATGTTTAGAAAATTAAACTAAACGTATATAGTGAAGCAATATTTTTTGTTCTGACTAAAACATATTTTTTATATATAAACTGTAAACATACTGGCCTTAACTTTTGGTTGCTAATCTTTTAGGGCCCTGGTCACTATTCTTGCTTTTTTATTTAACAAGTCATTTCTAAGCATTTTTTTTAGAAAGAAAATTTAAAATTGTTTGAAAATCACTTTTAAAAGGTTACATATAAGAATTATCGGTACTTTGATAAAACCTAAATAAGCACATATCAGATATTTTACCACACCCTTGTTGACTGAAGAAGATAATGTATGAGTCCAAAATAACTTTGTGCCCTTTTACCTGCGTGCTTATCTTATATATAAAATTCTCGTGTCACAATGTTCGTTCCCGTACTCCTCCGAAACGGCTTGACCGATTCTCATGAAATTTTGTGAGCATATTGAGTAGGTCTGAGAATCTGCCAACATCTATTTTTCATACCCCTTTGTGATAAGGGTTGTCCACCCTTAACATTTTTCTATAATTTTTTTAGACATTTTTTAATATCTTTATAGAGTAGTAAGACGCGGTGCTAATAATAATAATAATAATATCTTTATATAATTCTTATACCNGGGGGGTTGTCAAGCTTATCTAATTATTATACTACAGTGGTTCACGGGCAACGCCGTGCGGGACTGCTAGTAAAATATATATTCATGGTGATACCTTCACTATACTTAAGTTGGAAAGGGGTTGAGGGGGAGGGGAGAGCAATTTTTTAGAGTTCAAATGAACTTTGTACTGTCCTTACATTCCTGATGAATCACTCACTAGTCCATGTCTGGAAAGAGCTGCAGGGGGATGGGGAGCTATCGCTTTTAAAGTAGGTATTTGTATTCCAATGTTAAGTAGAACACATGCTTTTAGCTGTCAAAAGATTTTAAATAAACAATCTCCATTTATAAAGTGCACGTTATATTTATTCATTTGCAATCATTTTATGTGTATTTAGAATACTTTAAATCAAACCATCTAAAGCAAGCTATTTGAGGAAAATTATTACTGAATTCGGAGAGGATATTTTTTATTGAGAGAGTGAAATACTTTTCTGTAAAATATGTGAAGGGAAAGTGGCTGGCATCAGATAAAAGGTGTTAAACCTGTCCGTGGTATCCAGAGTATCGATAAATAGAAAACCTCTCAATTATTACTTGCACAAAATGTATTCACAAATCAAGAAAAATTTTCAACATTTTATAAATATATGTGTAAAGTTCAGGTATCTGCAAACATTCCTCTGTGGAAACTGAGCAATGTTAAACTAAAAGATTCCCTGGAACTGTATACCGGTCATTCTATTCCAGATTAGTCCACACCGAGGGAAAACTGGAAATGAACAGATCAGGAAATATCTTTTTGCTTACGTGCTTAGTGTAAATCCTAATTCTTGTAATAAATACATCATATTATGGAACTTTAATCACATATTTTAGGTCATTTTTTGCAAATTTAAAGTCATTATTTAGTGTTTTTAGCTCCATTTTATAGGGTTTTTTTTGTTGCAATTATAAGGTCATGAAAATCCGGGCCCTGCTTATAACACTACCAAATGTGGCCGATCAGGGAAGCCGGGACGTATTACGACCGGTTAGGAGGGGAAAACAGGGAGAGGGGGGCAAAATGACGTGAGCTCACAATAGGTTTTGTGTGTATAGTCGTGTATGTGTATGTATATAAGAAAGCTGAAACTAGGTTGAAGAAAAGTATAAACAGAGTAAAGGAAATTTCTCGATCCCAGCTTTAGAGAAGCGTTTAGGCTCAAATTTCATAAACACAATAATAATTGTACTGCCTGATCCTTATTGCTGTTCTTTTCAATTGGTTGTTTGTGTGTATATTAAGAACTACTAAGCCATGCAAATAATGGTTACGACTTATCAATTATTTTTTTTCATTACTATTGGTTGCGAGAGTCATTATTAAATCGTTGCACAAATTTTTTATAAAACTAACCCGCCTGACTTCCCCCTTTCCCACCCCCTATTTCCAACGCCTATGTGACATCAAGGTTATTTTGTTCACACTCAAATACTAATATCGTCTTTATTTGGGTGAAGTTAAGGTGAGTGCCCCCTTTTTTTTACACATAACCCATATAATAGAAAATGTACATTAATTTAATACTTATGTGCTAAAAACGAATCTATAATATCTGTACAAAAATAATGGTAATAATAATAATAACAATAATAATAATAATAATAATAGTCAAAAAATGTTGCCCCCATACACAACTGCACATTTATGAGCATAATTATTAAAATAAAATAAATGAGGGAAGTATAACTAAATAAAAGAGAGCGAGAGAGAGAAAAACACATCAAGGCAATCAAATATTATTATTTATATATTTGTGAGTTTAAAAGGCTCAAAGATCGATTATTAGGGGAGATATTATTTTCTTACACGATCGACTAAATATTGCCACGATAGTGACCAGTGGTCGACCCCTGATCTAACTAATGTGGTTGAGGAAGTTAGTTTAGGGACAACTTAACCAGGTTATCGTATTTGTGATTAATATTCAACATAAAGAACATACTTCACGAGGTCAGGGCTGAAAGAATAACTGGGAGGAAATGCATCCGCGTGGGTGTGGATTGAAGATTGTAAAACCACAGTGATAGATCATAATGTGTGAGAAACCTACCCCCAGTGCACAGTACACAGCCTGGCTCTTTAGGCTCACCCTCCTCTCAAAGCCAGGAGAAAAATAGCCCAAGTCGACTTTCTTACCTGTCCAAATCCCTAGGTTTGTAATAAAGGGGTCATTTATATACCACGTAACGCTATTGAAAGGGGAAAAGGGGGGGTTCTAATGTCTACATGTTGTTACATGGTGAGGAGGTATATATCACAGTGTTATTTTTAGCACCACGTCCTACTACCCATTCGGGTTATATGCTTACATACTCATTACGCTAATGTTTCCAGGAATTAGGAAGGCTATATTTAGAGGAAGTGAACTCACATTTACGTAAAGGGAGAGTGGAAAATCATTTAGGAAAAACCACCATTAGTACACACGACCAAGATTCGAACCTGGATATCCCCCTGATAGTCAGTATAGTCTACTGTGATAGTGACGTCTTAGACCATGGAGCCACTTAAATGGGTATCACAGTGTTACGTAGCACCTATCTTATACTTAAATTTCATTGTTAAAAAAAAATCGTTTTTATGAAATTCCTTGAAATAATTTATATTCAGGATTTAAAATGGATTTTGAGTAGGATTGAATCATTAATTCTTTTAGTGTCACGAGAGTAGTGAAATAATGACATTCACTCTTGATGGGAAAAGTAACACAATGGAGGAAGGAGGGGTCAAGCTAAATGTCTACTTGGTGTTAGATGATGGGTGAGAGTGTCAAAAAAAGGTACAAAAAAATGTTCAATTGTTTACAGATAACCTCAAAGTCCAGCGATCATTCAGACGTTTTGTCATTTTTGTGCAAATATGCATCTCAAGAGTCGACCTCAATGGTCTTGAGGTAAAGTGCTCGCCTCAGGACTCAAACCCAATGTTCGTGGGTTCAAACTTAGCCAAGATAGACGGATTTTTCTTGTGTGATATAAATCCGTAGCACAACTTCCTATGGAGGGGAAGTAAATCCGTCGGTCCCATGTCGAGTGTAGCATGTAAAAGAACCTTGGATGGTATGCAAAAAAAGTTTCCGGCAAAAGGGGTAGGTTTTTTCACGCGCGCTAGTAGAAATTTAGGCAACGGAGCGCCATAACACTCTCCGAACTCCTCTAATACATGGGATTTCTACCAGATGGTGCGAGCAGCACTATGTAGCAGAAAGGCTGAGTGCATTCCCAGCGACGGATGGATAGAAATCTCATCAAACCAACCTTAGGGTTGTTGACTTGAGAAGAAGCAGATCTATATAAATTATTAAAAAGTATATTTCAAATAATTGTTTAGAGAGAAATTTAGCAGATCAGGGCAATTAGCGTCCAAATTCTCACCGGTGAGAACGTGGTCTAAACGACAAACTCATTTAGTCAGGTTTGTCGGTGATGGAGATGTCGGGTCTCTCATTCTGGCAGCGTGTATTGAGGGNTTTCCCTCCACACAAATGCGGGTATATTTACTCTAAAACTCTACCCTCCTAATCCCTACCCGACGTATTAGTATTCATGTATTTTTGTACTCATTCTTAACGGCTAGCTACGATAATAGCTTGTCGGAGTCGAAGAAAATCTTCTTAAAACATACATCCCTCAATTATGTTTTAAAAATAAATGGTACAGTGCACCGCACGGACTTGCTTTCTCTTTTATTTTGCTATAAAGATATTTACTAAAAATTCGTAACATTTGTGAAACAAAATGCATTGTTGTAGACACCCTCCACTAAAGCGCTTAGATGAAATAATATACACTGTTACAGAAACATTGAGAAATGAGGAACATCTATATCCATCAAAGAGCATAGCAATTAATTTAACATTTCAAAGACCTGAATAAGAAATATAAATGTACTTGATTATAGTTCAGAAACTATTTGCTTATAAAAATAAATTGCAAATAGAATATTTTTATTTTTAATAGTACGTACTACAACTTTACAATGATAAGCTATTTATTTTATCAAATTGACTATTTGTGGAGCTATAATCAAAATTGTATTTCTGGTTATGTAAAGTACACTAAAAGTAATTTTTAAGTGAAAATGAGAACTGCCATTTTGTATGAAATGTTTAACAATTAAACAATGTTGGAGCGTATTTTGAAAAATGGATTTTTTTAAATCTTTCAACCTTCCAGTTAACTACAGTAGACCCATGGCTTCTTTGGTGCTGACCGACAGCTGACGGCTTTGAAAAGTTACCAGACCAAATTATGTATCCCTACGCCGAACCATATGATCTGCAAAAACATGTGTTTAGCAGCTGTCACTTCTGACAGTCAAAGTTTAGGTATATACCTAAATGTTGACTGTCAGAAGTCAGCAATGAACTGTTAGTCAGCACCAAAGAAGCCATGGGGCTACTGTACACTTAATTTTAGGGTTAGATATCAAATATGTAAACTCCTCACAGGAAAATTATAAAAAACCAACTAGACACCAAGTTCGACAATTCCAACTAACAGAAATATAGATGTGAAGTTCGAGAAAGAATAGTTCGAATTGAACGATTATTACAACCAAACTAGTTGAACTAGTTCACCTTCTCGTCAAGGTCAAGTGTCCACCCCCGAATTTGGATAAACTTGAAACATTTTTCTTATCTTGTTGTATCTTATTTTCAAGAGACAAGAAATGCCTTAAAAATCGTCTTTTGAGGCTTTGATCTATTAGATTTCTCGGACCCTCCCTGGAGAAAGATCCTGCGGGCGCCCTTGTTCATGGATGATTGTCGTTCACGAACAACTGAGCAAAAAGCTGTAGGTCGTTTGCCAGTGTACGACTGAATAAGGGTGTGTCGTTTGTGAACGACTGAACTCAATCAATGAACCGTTAATTTTAGTGCGCTGAGTCACTTGGAACTATTACCAACAGTGAATGGTTCCTGCCATCGCTAACCCATTACACATTTGTCCAAGTGTTGCCGTGCTCCGTGAGTGTGATAAATTCATCGTCCATTTGGTTACGACAATGCACACGAGACGCTTGTTTTTTTTAATACCTTTTTTAGTTTCTTGATTATCCGCGCCGACGAAGAGACAACAGCGACAGCTACCCTCCGAGTTCAGCGAGTGAACGGCATACAAGTTATGGCTTGTAATCTGCTACTAACGAGGTTTGTAATGTTCAAGTAGGAGAATAGGTTAATATATGACCAAGTATCAGAGAGCTGCTGCAGCCGGCTACGGATCATGACGGACCGAGGGGGAGGGGGGAGAAACAGGTTCATAAATCAAGCGGTGAAGTCCGCGGCCACCCTCGCGAGGAGATTGGGTGGTAGCTGGAGGGCAGACGGGCCGGCTCCGGCGCTTGGCTGGTATTCGCGTTAAGGAGGAAACCCAATGTGTACAGCAGACACGGCAATGCATGGTGCGGCATGGCTCGTAGTTAACCCACTATGTACAGCAGGCAATGCATGGCGTGGCAAACATCGGACCAGCCAAAACTTTTAGAGAAACTCCTTTAAAGTCCAAGTTGCAATGGAGAGTTCACCCAAAGATAAGTTAATAGCAATGGGTGCAGTTTGTGCGGAGAAGGAAGAGCGTGATAAAAATTGCCATAAACACAGTTCCTGGGTGCATGAAATATTTAATAAGAGGAGGGAATATAGTGGATTCTATTATCTTTTCCCAGATCTCTTAAAATGTGAAATGACATTTTTTTGGTGCTTTACTATGTCACTAAATTGCTTACTACACACAAACAACTTCACCTCCTCGTGGTCAAAAAGTACTGGCCGTTCGAGGCAAACGGAATTAATTATCGGAGAAGCATTCAGGCCGTTCCGTTCGTGTTCCGTGTCGTACCTTGATGGCCGTTCGTGGTGGGTTTCATTCCATTGTTATCTATGAAAAATAATATGACAGTTGCAGTGCCGCGCCGCGTTTTGCCAGAGTCGTTAGTCACTGTGGTCCAATTTTCAAAGTAAGAGGCATTTTAGAAACTATAAACATATTTTATTGCAGCCAAAATTGATAACGTGTTATTATTATTTTGTTATTGTTATTTTATAGGTTTTGATGATATCCATCAAAAGCGACGGATCACACGACCTGTTGTATAAATTAATGAAAGCGGATCTAGTAACTTTTCTAGCTATCAGATAAGGCCCTTCCTATGAGAATTTGACTTTATTTGTACAGGAGGTTGATTTCTATTCAATGGGGTGCAATATTTTCCCTCTTCAAATATATAACCGGTAGAGTCTATGGTTTTGAGGACAAGATTAGATTATTCTATAGAAGGCCTTGCTAGTTCCAATAAAATCTAGAGGCGGAGAGGGACAGGGGGCGCAACCCTATAAATAATGGTGTTGTTACTTTCCTACGAATGAACCATAGCAAACTATGACGTGAATTATTTTTAAACATAGTTGATTCTCAGTGTTTCTAAAATAAAATTATTAATACGACTAAACCTTCACCCGTGGGCACGTGGTCGGGCAAGAACAAGTTTATCCACAAGAGCTGGCTTAATACCCTATTCAAAAAATGTCCCCATGGTCAAGTTACTATACCGGGGAGTGGGGAGTGAGGGGGTTGAATTCCTCCACGACACACTCAAGGGATATAAGTAGCCAGAGTGCAATAGCCTAGTACAAACCTAACTTACAAAACTTTCATAATTTATATATATAGGCTATATATGGTTCCTACCCAACCATACTTAACTTAACCTTTCATGAGTTAGTGAATGCTTGGTTCATGATAGGAAGAACAATTCAGAAAATAGTGTTAAAAATAAGTATTATGATAAAAACTTAGCCTTTAAACCTTCCATAATTTCTACATATAATTATGTCTCTTACCCAACCAAACTTATCCTAACCTTTTATCCGTTTATGAATTTTGTTCTAATTTAATTTTGTAAGTGAAGCTCCTCCTATTCCCTTGGACTTCCTTACAACGTAGGGGGAGGGGGTAATCCTCGTCTCCCTCCACCTGGCCTCTATAAAAGTGGAGTAACTAGGCTATTACACTCAGGCTATCTATAATCCCTTTCTTGAGGTGTCATATTGCTATCGGATTACTTATCTCCCTGGAGGATCTAGACATACCCGTGTCATCCGTCAAACTCAAGGTTTATACTCTAGAAACCTTTGTGTCAAACTGACTTACTATGGATTCACACGCGCCAAAAAAACAAGCGTGAAACAGAAACGTGGTCACGTGATGAGCTCTAATCCAATCATAAGATTCCCGCCTCATCGGTGCGAGCTGTTCTGTTGAGGTTCGACTTAACTTTACTTTGTCCCTCTGCCTGATTTCAGTGGTTTTCTTGTAACGGGGAGGTCAGGGTTCGAATACCTGCTCAATGTTCTGAGTACACTCCGTTTACAATTAAAGGTGAAAGTCCTACATTGACGTATTACACAATGAAACTATATTAAAAGTTATACCATAGTGGAAGTGGTCAGAGTTCCTGGCCACAGATCTAGAGGTCCCGGGCTCGATCCCTGGCACTTTCAGATTTTCTGTGAAACAGTGGATCTGGAACGGGGTCAACTCAGCGTCGTGAGGACAAAACTGAGGAGCTACTGGAATAAATAAGTAGCAGCGCTGGTTTAGAAAACTGATATTAATGACTGAAGGTCTCGTTGTGCTGACCACATGACACCTTCTAGCCGCAAATGTTGGCCCTATCATCGCTAATGGTGTCATCCGCTTGCTTGGTATAGCTCTCTTGCGGACACACACCATGGAGTTTTTTAAATTTGTAATAGACTCTAGGTACCGACTCCCCACCCCCAGACCCTTTACCTACTTCTACACGCCACCACTGTGAAAGATTTTCCTATCCAGGACTTACCGAAAAATGTTCATCTTTATCTGCATGTTGCCGTCGCAGGCGCTTATCCTTATATTGCGAGAATGATAAATACGAATGGGTGAAACCATTCGGATGAAGCTGTAAGATAAATTATGTGAATATTAGTAAATTCGCCCTTGTGAGGTGTGGCAATGTGTTCTGACCATTGGTTGGTCGATCTCATCGCAATTTTCAGTTAACCGTGGAAGAAAACTACATCGTCACTATAAGTCGATCATAAGCCTTTAAAACTCGCAACTATATCAAGTAATTTAACCAGCCCAATGGTGTAGTGGTCAGTTTACCTGGCTACGAGCCTAGGGGTTCCAGGATCGATTCCCAGTTGGTACCGTATTTTTCTCGAAAGGGAAATAGATCCCACTTGTCACTTTGGTTATTTAGGCTTACAATAGGTTTAAGAAAGTTTTACTGGTTCCAAACTCTCATATTCACTATCACCATCATCTCATCTCATTGGAGCGTGGAAAAGATGTACGATTAGTACATTCGAGCGTCCCCCGGGTAACGGTACATTAGTACTGGCTAATCTTTCCACAAATTGAGCTATTAATGATGTCGCCCAGAAATGCATTATTATTATTATTATCATCATCATTAAATAAGCTACTTTCAAATAATATTTGAGTGCTACCTTGATTGATCATAATCGGTATTGATATAAAAACTTAAATAGGTTAATATAAAGATGTGCATTTTATTTATTTTATCTTTTTTTTTTAGAAAAATAGGAAGATTTAGTTTAAGGAATAAATATTATGTATAGGATATACTGACTATATTCCTTGATATACTTATGTCAAAATATATTCTAGCCTCCACGGTGTTGGGTAGAGTCAAGCCGATGTACTCATTCCAGCTCATCAATAAAAACCGTAAACAAATACCTGCTATCTTGTAAAGTATAGAATGTAATTCCAAATTTTAATAAGTTTAGTGGTGACCTGGTGGTCTGGGGGTCAAGGTGTCAGAATTCTGTGCTGGGGGTCCGGGGTTCAATCCTCGGTCCCGGCACAGATTTATCTGATTGCCAAACCCTTCCTTCACCTCTAACAAGATGTGTATTAATCACACCTTGTGAATGTGTGGGGTACTAGGCCTCCATCGTGGTTCGGATTCCACATTAAACTGTAGGTCCTCCATTCCATTTCACAATCACCCTACCATTACATATTAGCGTAAGTGCGTACAAACCGAACGGGTAGTAAGACGCCGTAATAATAATAATAATAATAATTTTAATGGTAAGTCAAACAAATTTGTATCAGAAGGAAAGAAAAACCTATCAAAATCTGAGTAAATTTGACATACTACCATGAAAATAGTTCATGGTTGGTAAAACTCAGGGTCAAGTGTACATAGTGTACCCCCTGAAATCCTTCGCGTAACCTTAAGAGTTACGTGTATTGCAGTTTGTAAAACACTGGCGCAGATACTTTGTATAATTACAGGCTAATAGAGTCCTTAATCACTAGTCAGTACAGTCAGAAACATAGGCGGCTGCATTTTACAAATACGAAAAAAATTAATGCAATTACATATTTTTTAACATGATTGGTATGTTTATAACATTTCCGTCAGTCTCAGACCTGCACATGATAGCTAGGAGACGAGGTTAAACTATTATAGAGCTATTGTGATCGACACGTAAACAATTACTGACCATTGGTTGGGGCAATACTGTGAGGTTATCGGTAGATAAGGCTGCGACGGTAGTTAGAATCTACCTAGCTTAGTACTAACTCTAATTCTGTCGAGAATATTTGGAACCGGCCTTCCCAAAAAAGAGGAGGAGAAACTACATTCCAATTTTCATAAGAAGATATTTTATAAAATATTAACATTTGGGTTTGAGGCTGAAATTAATAACATGTTACTATATTATTAATTATATTTTATAGGTGTTGATAATATCTTTAATAAGTGACAACTGCGGATCACATTACTCTATGTGTGAATACGTTAAAGTAGATTAGTAGCTTTTCTATCAGTCAGACAAGGGCCTTTCTATGCAAATTGGACTGTAAAACCAAAATAACTTTTATCGTAATATATTATGTATGTTTCATTTATATTTGGTTTGTTGGTTCAACACCAAGGCTTCCTGAATCAGTGGGAAGATGGGCTAACTAACACGTGGACACCATCTGGTATGACTTGCCGGGAATGGGGAGGGTGGGGTTTTTCATTCCTAGCTAGGCTTATTGAAATTGACCTTTGCTAAATGTGTCTACACTATCCTGCCAATAAAATGTGGCTACATTTAATCTAAAACTCAACCTTCTTAATCACTCTTCCATAGATGTAAATATGTGGATAGTTCAAGAAGGTAGTAGGAGGCGGGGTAGGCAAATAAAAACAACCTATATTTATTAAAAGTGGTAGAGATTAGGAAGGCAGCTTTGGGGAAATGTACCCGCAACATAGTGAAAAGATGCTAGGAATGCCAGAAAGATAAACCACATGTATGAAAATCACTACAGCGTACCCGACCGAGATTCAAACCTTGACCTACCCATCAGCAGAAATCCCGTCTTTTCAGAGATTGTTGCCTTAGAGTTCATGGCCAGGAATGCGGATTATTAACTACTTAATTGAAGATGAATTAGCAGACTTTCTTAGAGGTAATACATTCCATTCGGTGTTGTGGAAAGATAGAAAAATCACTCCAGTTCACCCAGACAAGATTGTACCCCAACCTTCACGAAAACAGTGATCACTTGCAAAGGGATTCTAACAAATTTAAAAATTTGGCCACCACTGTGAATTACACAACATATATTACTAGTATTTTTTTAATTCATTACATTATTGTACATTTTTTATTAACCACTAAAACTGTTTTAAAATAAGAATAGTGTTTCAAATTCTATGAATTTTGTTTAACGAAAAATACTGGAACCCTCCCTACGAGTGATGTATACATTTAAATCTTCTTCATCTGGTTTACTAGATCTCATTCGATAAAAATATATAAGTTAAACAACATACTCATACTTGGGTGGTAACGCCTCCACATTTGTCTGCCCGCTTAACCGATGTGTAAGGTGTGTTGCCGGCTATGATTAAATAAGGAGTATCTTGATTTATATGTGCAAGGTGTTCACAACGTTTCTACTCTATAGTGGGAGTGCCAGCAGTAGTTAATATTGATCTAAAAATGCATAACTAGAAAAAGTATATATTTATAAGAACAGATTTATATCTTTTATCTTTACGTATTGTCAATAGTCTGTTTAGCTCTCTCTTCGTGTTCACAGCTCCTATTCTACTAACCATAAGCAGTGCCACTGGTTTGTTTATATCTGTCTTCATGTTCTACAGCTTCTATTCTACTAACCATAAGCAGTGCCACTGGTTTGTTTATCTCTGTCTTCATGTTCTACAGCTTCTATTCTACTAACCATAAGCAGT
>CABFVX010003576.1:0-30790 GCA_902151425.1 Timema shepardi | reverse complement strand
GGGGGGGTGTTTGACCTGGGTTGCGGTTGTAGGGGGAGAAGGGGAGGGTGTGTTTTGACCCGTTAGGGAAAGGTGAAGTCACAACCCGTTAGCGGAAGAGGGAAAAGTGTTTTGACCCTTAGCGGGGGTGGGAATTTTATCATTGACAATTAATTAGCAATTATCAATCAACATGTCTGGGACGTTGTGGGAAGGTTTCCGGGTGGGTGGTATGACAAGGTTATATTTGTAATACATGTATTTTATTCACTGTCTACGCTATAAGCCTTCTCAATAAGCAATCATCGATAATCGGGATGGGTTTAAGGGGGAGGGGTGTTTTGACCCGTTAGCGGAGGAGGGAAAAGTGTTTTGACCCGTTAGCGGGGGCTGGAAGTCTACGCTAGAAACCGCGCCGTAAACCAATAATCGAGGGGGCTCCAACGCACAGCAAGGATGTGAGTGTTTATACTAGGTAGGGGAACCGGGGGTTCCGAACATTTTTTTAAAATATAGACAGTTTTTTATATGAAGGGATGTAGTTAGTTCTCGCCAGGGATGTAGCTTGTCCAACCCCCAGCACACATAAATAATCAATAATCAATTATCACACATTAATAATCAATTATCACACATCAAGAATCAACATGTCTGGGGGGTAGACGCTACCACCAGTTAACAAAGTTAAGTTACGTGAACTAGCCTGATATTGTGAACTGAAAACAATTTTACTAACACATCTAAGAGACACTGTAGGAAAACGTATGAACGAATATATGCGTCATTCCTGTAAATTTGTATAATATCCGTGGTTTTATTCACTCTCCCGTGCGCCGATCGATCATAGGGGGGAAGGTACTTTTTTTCTATTCGTCATGGAAGATTATCAAAATTTATATGTTTTAAGCGATGTTCTACTTTTATAATACTTCAGCTCTTTGTGCTTTGTGTGCTAGTTTACATTTTTTAATGTTGCCCAATGTTATGTTGGAACAGAGGGTCACACCAAACTGTCCAACGAGTTTTTTTTCATTCACCCAGGGTTTCCCACCCTCCCTCCACGCGGGTAGTAAGACGCTGTGATAAATGTATGTACGTAGTTTGATCCCACACCGGCGCTTGAAAGGTTTTATTGGGGGGAAAAAACCATCTGATTATTTGTAGAGACCAATTTTTATACAAATAAACTTTTATAAAATAATACTGCCATATCGGTGATATTTATATTTTGGTGCAGAAAATCCTGGCGGACGCAAACCTACTTGATTATTACGGCGTTTAAATATGTGAGCGTAGATATGGTAACTTTTCTATCTTGGACTATACAAGAATGCCCCCATGTGTTTAGAATTGAACCTAGAACTTACAGCTATGAGATATGCTAGGCTAAATACAGGGGGCGTTTTTTTTTATATGAAGGGGGATGTTGCTTGTCCCTCACCAACACACATTAATAATCAAGTATCAACATGACTGGGGGTGGTCGCTACCACCAGGTAACAAAGTTAAGTTACGTGAACTAGCCTGAGCGCCCGACGCCTCGGCCTGCATGTTCCCCATACATAAGGTGTCGAGTTACTATAGATGGGGATTGTAAGATAACATATTCTATAGTCCTCAGCTACGGCTGCTGCTCTAGAGTCTATGGTCCCCCGCCAAAGATGTTGCAGGCGCTGTAGGTGGGAAGGCTTCCTGATAATTAATTACCAATTAGCATATCTATATTTTTGTAATATCCGTGGTTTTATTCACTCCCCCCGTGCGCCGATAATCAATCATCGATAATCAATTAGCAATCATCAATAATCGATATGTCGGGGGGCTGCAAGTGTAGGGGTGGGTGGTATGCGGAGTTCCATACCGAAAATGGACTATAGCTTTTTCATACTCAAATATTACCCTTCATACACAAATACGGTCTATATGTTGATGTTTACTCGACAAGGATGCCCACAAGTTTGTTTACGAATTCCGCAATAACAACACGTCACAAATATAGACAGTTTTAGATATAAACGCTCTGAATATGCTACATATAGTCAGTTTTATGTATGAAAGACTGATCTGATCAGTCAACCCCACTACTCCCACGTTTGATAAGGATGGTCCTACCGATCCAGTTTGATTTGTATAGAAATAAATCACATCCAAAATTGTTCTCTGCTCACTTACCCTTTTTAGGACTTCTTAATTTGTCACCCTGTCTGTCCAACTAATCTTTTCAAGTCTTCTCCTACACCACATTTCAAAGCTCTCAAAGTATTTCTTTTCCATCTTCCTGAGAGTCCAATTTTCGGCTCCGTACAGAATGATGCTCCAATTGTAGCATTTCATTAGTTTCTTCCTTAGTTCCAAACTCAACTTGATGGTCAGCAGCAACCTCTTCTTGTTGAAAGATTCCTTTGCCATGGCGATCCTCGACCTAATCTCCTTGGTGCAGTAGGCATTATTTGTCAACAAACTTCCCAGGTACTTGAATTGCTCATTGCTTTTTAACTCCTTGTTTCCAATTTAGATTTTAAGTGGCCTATTATTTATTTTTTTAAATCCCCATCACTTTTGACGTTTCAATGTTGATCCCCATGCCATATTTTCCTTCTCCTTGTTTCCACCAGCAGGTCCATCATTTCCGGATCCGGACAACTGGGTGCTGGCAATATTGGGTGCCAAGACAAATGGGTGCCAGTGTAAAAACGTAATGATTGTTTTTACGTAAATATTAATTTTGGGAGTTGTTTAAAAAAAAGTAATAACAAAGGAACCTTAATTTGTTTGTATTTATAAAGTTAGGGTTACCTTAAAATATGTTTTTTAGTTATAAAAAAATTAAGTTAGGTTAGGTATTTTTAATGTTTTTTATTTGTTTAATTTTTGTTTTAATATTAAGATATCAATTATACTAACTTTATGAATACAAAAAAATTAAGGTTTCTCTGTTATGATTTTATTCAAACAATCCCAAAAATGAAAATTCACGTAAAAAACAATCATTACGTTTTCACAATGGCGCCCAGTCTTGCCAGCGCCCAGTTGTCCTAGACCACATCATTTCCTGCAACCTTTCTTCATTATTATATTATATTCCTAGAAGATTAAATATATTATAATGTTATCTAAGGAGCCACTTTCTAGAGCGCCGATACGCGTTGCAGAGTGTACATGGTTAATGAAATACACCATTGATGGAAACTATATTTGGTGTGAATACAACCATGCGCAGGGATACATCTTAAATTAAAATAGATTTAGTTGAAAAATGACAACAAACAAACTTTGAAAATGTCCTCGTGTCCATCGTTGCGGGTGTTCCATATAGATTGTGTGGCAGTAGACAGTAGTTAAATCCCGATCGAAGGCACTGAAAAATATTTATCTAGAATATATTATAACTTAATTTCAGACTATATCTAGATAAATTATATTACATCACCTTTAAAAACGTCTTCCTTTTGTTCCCTTATGTTTGATAAATTTAATTCACTGATAACTGATGCTGGAATGAAATACTATAAAGTTAAAATTAAAATTCTGTACATTAAACAAAAATACTCGCATTGGTGAGTACGTGGACAAATGGTAAGCTCGTCTAGTCTGGTGTGTCGTTGACGGAGGGGTTGGGGCTCGAATCTCAGCCGGATGTATCGAGGGTGTTTTTTTACTCAATTTATTCACACTCCCCCCTCAAACAAATGCAGGTACATACCTTCCACATCCCTACACCATTCACGTGATTAAAATACATACAGCCCTGACGGCGACACCGGTGGAAAAACAATTAATACATTAAAAATGAAATATATATATAAAAAAAGAGTAACAAATGTCTTACTAGACATCAATAGATTGGTTTCCTTCACCTCTGACAATACATCTTGTGAATGTGGGGAATGCCAGGCCTCCACCGTGGTTCGGATTCCACGTTAAACTGTAGGTCCTCCATTTCATCTCACAATCACCCTACCATTACACATTAGCGTAAGTGCGTATAACCCGAACGGGTAGTAAGACGTGGTGCTAATAATAATAATAATAATAATAATAATAATAATAATAATAATAATAGATTGGTTAATGTGAGTCCAAGGTCAAATGAACAGATATTTCAATCATTATAATGATCCATTGTATTCCCTTAAGATCATTTAAACCACTGTGATATTTTATACTACTTTTTGGACATGTTTACAGGAAAGCTATTATATATTTTTTTAGAAATATGTTATTTATTAATTTTAAACAAGTAACTATAATTTGAGTGTCCACTTAATTTATTCATAGTGTTGTTTCGCCAGTCTCCTGGTATGCACCAAGAACTTGCTCCTTCTTTCTTTTTCTGTTTGTTGACCGTTTAACAGTTTCCTTGCGTAATTTTTTTTATCGTTAGAATCTAAAGAGTAACAAAAATAAAAGTTGAGTTGCAGTAGTGTACAGCTAACTACAGCCCAGTGGCGCATGCGCGAAGACCGGTGTAAGAAATTTACTCGCAGGCAAACTGACGTGGACCCCACAAGTAGTCGTTATAACGTGTTTTACTCAGTGGAAGTGGAACGTAAACAAAAATCCTTGGGATGTCCTTTCAGATCGTCCAATCTCTGAGTTTGTCAGCCCTGTACACACGGACAGCTTCTTTTTCCGTGTACAATAAAAAAAATCTGGTACATTTGACCATTCCGTAAGTGTGCTTACTTTTTTTTTAATATAATAATTTTCTACAAAAACTATTAATTTCTTGCACCGCGTATTACTACCCATCCGGACACCTGGATATTTACACTACCGAGGTAGGGATGACGGTAGAATCTTGACAAAATGTACCCGAGCTTAAATGTAGGGATGGTAAGAAACCATTTAGTAAAAAAAAACCTCAGTACATTCAATGATCTATCAGAATACGAACCCCGACCTTCCTGTCTTTATAAAACCAGACTAGATGAGAAATTGAGTCCGCATGTCCACCGATGCGGGATGCACGCAGGATTTCTTCACTTTTTTACCTTTCTCTAAATCATGATTTCATGAAAAGATGTATTATTACTATTACTATTATAATTATTAAATGGAAACAATCTGTAGTCATACCTATTTTTAAAAAAGGGGCAAAAACAAAAACTTGTAATTATAGACCCATTTCCCTCTTAAACACTTTATTCAAAGTATTCGAGAAAATCATACATGAGCATACGTTCCACCACCTTAAAAATACATTTTTAGATAATCAACATGGCTTTATAAAAAATAAATCTATTGTCACTAATTTAGTAGAATTTCTTGGGCATGTTGCCCCTCAAGTCTCTACCCAAGGTCAGGTTGATGCTATTTATTTTGACCAAAGTAAGGCATTAGACTTATGTCAGCATAGTATTATTCTCTCTAAACTTAGTAGTTTTGGCCTTTCTCAATAATATGTAAATTGGTTCAGCAGCTATTTGCATGAAAGATCATTCACAATTAAAATTGATTCACACACCTCAAATACATTTCTAGCCTCTTCTCTTCTCTTTGATGTGTTTATTGATGACATTGGTAAATATTTGAACTCGTCTAGTTATTTACTCTTTGCTGATGATGTACAATTATTTAAAATTATCAAATCAATTTCAGATTGTATGGAGCTACAAAATGATGTAAATGGTATTATACAATGGTCTTTTGAAAATGGAATGTCTATTAATAAATCTAAGACCAAATCTATAACTTTTACTAGGGAAACTAATCCTTTCTTTTTTTACTTATAAATTGGGCAATGAAAACATAGTTCGTACCCTTTATATTAATGATCTTGGTGTTCTTCTTGATAACAAACTTTTTCTCCACTATCATGTTGACCATGTAGTTTCCCACTCATTAAAATTACTTGTACTTATTAAATTTATGATGTCATCATTTAAAAAAGTTGACTGTTTTTTATGTCTGTACTACGCCCTGGTTAGATCTAAGTTAGAATATGCTACTGTTGCTTGGAATTCCATTACCTTAACTGACTCTCTTAGGTTAGAAAACGTTCAAAGAAAATTTGTCGCTGCGTGCTATGATAAATACTTTAGTAACCGGATTTATTATGATTATGACAGAATTTGAAATATCTTAGGGCTCCAAACTCTCTTCTTGCGTGGACTTTATTGTGATGCCCTTTTTGTTTTTAATATATTCAATAGCAAAATTTATTGCAAATTTGTCCTTGATCATGTAGGCATTCATATCCATTCTCAGGCTTCTAGTAAGCCGAAATTATTTTTTCTCAATAGCTCTTATAAGGTAAGCCCTATAGGTCGTTGTATCCATAGTGCCAATTCTAGATTTGTTGAATTAGACTTTTATTATAAAAGAAAAGCTAAACTCAGAGAGTTATTTAATGAAATCCCTTATCAATAATTTATCACTAACAGGTTCTGCATATAATATCTAAATTTTACAATATTCTGATTTATTTTTTGCATATTGTTACTACTTTTAACCACGCTTTAGTTTTTTGTTATTATTGCTATTTTTTATTTCTATAATTATTAATTACTTTTTTATAACTATTAATCATTATATAAAATTATTTAGCCATTTTTGTTTATCTTATTTTCTCGTGTAATTATTTATATTTCTATGGTACTTGTGTACTTTTCAGTGCTGGCCTGTTATAGGTCTTACGACTGTTGGCCAGCACTATAATAAAGGAAGTTGAAATTTAAATAATTATTATTATTATTAGCGCCACGTTCGGGTTATACGCACTTACGCTAATGTGTAATGGTAGGGTGATTGTGAGATGAACTGTAGGACCTACAGTTTAACGTGGGATCCGAACCACGGCGGAGGCCTGGCATTCCACACATTCACAAGTTGTAATTAATACACGTCTTTTCAGAGGGGAAGGAATAGTTTGGCAATCAGATGTATCGAAAATAAAATATGCACTAATTTCCTCAAGTTTGACACTCAAAGAATAATTTATATAGGCCCCTACTCCTTAGTGACATTTGTCAAAGTTATCATGCCCTTTATTCTGTTCTGGATATCGCACCTTAAAACAACTATTAAACTTGGATTTTATTTTAATATAAATAACCTATGTTTAAGTCCTTCAGTTTTATCCAAACTTCGTGAAAAAAAAAATAGTTTCTCCTATTTAGATGAAACTTAACACACATTATATTATTATTTAACACTGCGTCTTACTAGATGTTCAGGTTATACGCTTAATCACTAATTACGCTAATGAATTAGGAATTAGAAAGGTTGAATTTAGAAGAAGTGAACCCGAATTTCCATGGAGGGAGAGTGGAAAACCATGTAGGGAAAACCACCCCAGTTCACTCGACTGGGAATCGAACCACTAGGCACTCTAGCTCAACATGAAACTAGCGCGTTAGCCAACTACGCCACCGAGGCGGCTCACATTATATTAAAATATCATTGTTAGATAGTTTATTCAATCAGCTCATTTTAACTTAGTCAAGGGTGATTGATATTTAATTATTATTTTTTATGAGTGATGAAGTTTGGAACATAATTAAACTGCTTTTATGCAGAAATGAATGTTTTTTCTAGAAGCGATAAGGAAATCAGTATCGAATAACTACTGTGCAATCTACAAAAAATATGTTCAAAATAACCTGAAATTAAAAAAAGCTTGATAGAAATCCATTAAGCTTAATACACATAGGTTTAGTACTTCCATAAAACATAACTTTAATATTTATATTTTGTACTTGAGGTAGTCAAAATTTTTCAATTCAGATTTGTCATATTTGACGCTCAAAAATAGTAATATAAAAATGGCACTTTATCACTGGAGGTGTTATTTTACATTATACCAGACCTAGTATCTAAACAAGATTAAAATTAAACCAACATGGATAGAAAATTATAAGGATTATTATTTAATTGTTAAGTTTCAATAAATATTAACCAAAACTGCTATAGCTTATTCCAATTATTATAGACGCAAGCAGTCAACCTGTATCAGCAGCTAGAACGTCTGTCTTTTGATTTATGAATTGTTTCAATTACTGGCAGGAACGAAAATTTATCATAAAAAATTGGTTTTGTTCTATTTCAATAAGTGATACATTAATGGTCTGGTGTTGTGCTCGTTATAAAATTGATTAATACAAGTCATTACTAACCAGCACACTTCCACAGAAGCGTACAAAGTCTTCACTGAAGACGTGAGAACTAATTCAAATGTTTCGTTTTTTGTTTCTATATCAATAATACCATACTTAATTTTATATATGGGTGACCTGGTGGTCCAGGGGTAAGGTGTCGGACCTCTGACCTGAGGTCCTGGATTCAATCCTCGGTCCCAGCAAAGATTTATCTGATTTCCAAACCCTTCCTTCACCTCTGACAAGACGTGTATTAATCACAACTTATGAATGTATAGAATGCCATAATGCCAGGCCTTCAGGGTGGTTCGAATTCCACGTTATACTATAGGTCCTTCATTTCATCACACAGTCACCCTACCATTATCATACACTAAAGTAAATGCGTATAACCCGAAAGGGTATTAAGACGCGGTGCTAATAATAATAATTTTAAATGTGATTACTGTTTTCCATTTATATCATGTGAGCATATGTCTTTATTTAAACCACGGTACATAAATAAACGAGAGACTAGAAACTGTACGACGTACTTATAATAAACACCACTGTAAGGTGTACTGTGACTATAGCAGGCCCAACTCAGCTCTCTGCTCGTGTGTGTGTGTGTGTGTGTGTGTGTACGCGAGGTATGGGAGTAAAAGGGAACAGAAAAGGCCTACGATACGCCAGAAATGTGTGTAGTGCATTCGTATTAGAATGATTACTCGCCATTTTCCTTGCTTATCTTAGAGGACAAAGCGACAAAGTTTCTTCTTCTTATTATTATTATTAGCACCGCGTCTTACTATCCGTTCGGGTAATACGCACTTACTCTAATATGTAATGGTAGGGTGATGGTGAGATGAAATGGAAGACCTACAGTTTAACGTGGAATCCGAACCACGGTGGAGGCTCTGGCATTCCACACATTCACAAGTTGTGATTAATACACGTCTTGTCAGAGGTGAAGGAAGGGTTTGGTAATCAGATAAATCTGTGTGGGACCGAAGATTGAACCCCGGACCCCTAGAACAGAAGTCTGACACCTTACCCCTAGACCGCCAGGTCACCACAAGTTTCTTGTTAATAACTATTACGACAGGGTTAAAATTTGTGCACTATGTTTATCTGTGAAGACATTCTAAAATGGCCAAAAGCGGCCTTTTCAATGCAGTTTACATCCAAATATAATTTAATATTTCAACAATGTTCAGTATTAGGAATTTATATTAACTCTTTATCTGCATTAATATGTAATCAGAGATGATCCACGTGAAATAGTGTTCGTATAAATATACGATCTCTAGCCAACTGTATCAAAGAGTTGACTGACATATGATGCACGCACTTAAGTAGCAACTACCTTTTTCGGCTCCCAGAGGTAATTTTAAACTGTCGGTCCCCGAAAATGAGAAGAAAAAAAGGGTAACTTTGAGTTGAGGCTTATTAGTCTTCAAGTGCTTACAACAAAAGTTTACTGGATTTGCAAGATAAATTGTAAGAAGAGGCTATATACGACGTTTTGGTGTTCGTGAGACGCGAACCACAACGGAATAAGGCATCTGCACGCTTTAACAAACAAACGAGGCACTAAATAATCGTGTTGACGTTGCTTGACACTTGATTCGCTGGCATAACAGGTGGTACACCTCAATTACCGTAACGTAACGTGAGAGTTCTCTCTAGGACAACTTTGACGTTAAGGTGGCCCCCTTGGTCAGCGAGAAAGTATCAATCGCTGTCAGGCCACATGGCTTAAGATACAATAGTTTGTGTTATTTTATATAAATATTTATTTATTCTGCCTAAGCTTATATTCCATTTCACCCTTTGCCTACAACCGCCCTTTGTCATGAAATTAAGAAAGAAAGGAAATAAAACTATGACATTTCCTATCTCAAGGTAAAGAGAAAAGTTCGTTGCTAGTTCTCAAATATATTAGAATTTTCTTTTGAGACTATATAAAAAAAACTGTATTTGTTAAAGTAAGGCTAACTATATAGTTCTTATTCATCAAGCCTAGTCTTATAGCTCCGTTAATATGATTAAAAAGTAGTTGAAAATAAGTTAATGTCACATTTTCACATATTTCTTTCTATTAATGAAACTTAAACTATAGGGTTGCTTGGGAAAAATAGTCTTGTTGGAATTTTTCAACTTTATTTTGATATGAACCACATTTTGAAATAACGCATCATAGAATTAAATATTGCATTAAGAGCTAAACGTTTGCATGGCAATTTCTCGCTCACCGAGGCGGCCGCCTTAGGTTAACGTCGTGATGGCTTTCATTTAAAAACACTGAAGTTAGCCTAAGAGTTGACCTCATTGATGTTGAGGTTAAATGCTCACCTCAAGACCCGATGTCCGTGGGCTCAAACCCAGCTGAGATCAACGGATTTTTATTAAACGATAAAAATATGTAGCACGACTTCCTTCGGAGGAGAAGTAAAGCCATCGGTCCCGTGTCAATTGTGGCATGTAAAAGATCCCTGGAAAGTATGAGAGTATATATTTTCCAGCAAAATTGGTAAGCTCTTTTGCACTCAATCATAGAAATTCCGTGTGGTAGACAACAGGAAACTACCACACTTTATGAACTCCCCTAGTACATATGATTTCCACCAGATAATGCAGGTAGCACTAACCATCCAAAGGGATGAGAACATAGCCAACGCTAGATCAACAGAAATCACTTTAAACCAATCGTTGTTGACTTTAAGAATAAAAAAGAAACAACATTTGCGCTACGTCTTCCTTAAGTTACGTTACGTTAACAGCTGAATATAATTCAAATATAACCACACAAGAGACAGTTTTTTTATTATTAAAATTAACTTATCACCCTGACAGTTTTAAGAATAAAAAATAAATCAAAAATGTTATTTCTTGATTAGTTCTTTGCTATCCTTGTTAAACCATGCGCACGCGTTCACCCATAGCTCACATAGTTTTGAGAGGCCCAGTGAAAATAAAACACACTCAGTTCTAAAAGAGGCCGAGACAGTTTTAACGGTATTTGACAACACGCACAAAATTCCGTGTTGAATCGATTACCTAAAACCAGGTTCGTTCGTGTGTTCAGGGCTTTGAGCCGTTGCCTTGTGTTGTAAACATCGCGGCTTGACGCCATAAGAGAACCATGCACGAAACAAGTCGTTATTGTCAAGACTTCAACATAACTTTGCATCTTTTAGTCATCAAGTTATATGGAAATTGGAATTCGTAATTCAAATGTTAACATTAATGACACACTTCGCAGAAAAGGCCTCCCTTTCCCCTTCTCTTTCCTACTCCCGTAAAATTTAATAAGCGCAAAAACTAACAAATTTATACGCTTATTATGAGTGTCGTATAGTTGTAAAAGGCAATTTACTAGTTTTTCTCAACATTAATCTGAGTTAATAAATTCATTTAAAATCATTGTGTTCCGTATTAAGGGTAGGCCTACTACTCTTTTGATTACCATTTCATGACTGAGCTATTATTCAATATTAAACTTTAGTTTTAATTTTCTTCACATGGTGACCTCAACAGTTGTTGAATATCTGTCATTGGTGTTCTGGAATTTAATGACAACTTTTTCTCTTAATTTAAAAAGCTTATGTCGGGCTGCTCATGAGTCTTGACATATATCTAACCACTGCTGAGGTCACCATAGGAAGAAAATTAAACTTTTTTGTTTATACTGGAGGAATAAATATTTTATTTGTTTTGGCAAAAAAAAAATATTTTGCTTTAAAAAATTGCAAAAACACTGCCATTTACCTCCCATTCTCTTCACCCTCACCTTCATGATATTATTTTAGTGTAATGCCTCTAAATATCCTTCACAAATTTACACTAATTGGAGGTGTAAGGGGGTGAAGACTATTTAAATTAGATAAATTCTACCCGTATTTGCGTAGAGGGTGAATGGGAGAACCTTTCGTGAAAGCCACCCTCAGTTCCCACGAACGGTATTCGAACTTAGGCCTCTACGTCACTGGCATTCTGGCCCATTGCGAGAGTGAAGTCCCAGACAGAAATGGCAAAACCACTCGGCCAGTGGCACGCGAATAAGATTTGTTTGGGTGACACACAGACAAGAAAGAAAAAACACACTATATAAAACTTTTTCAAATGTGGTATACATTGTTTAAAAGTCATTATTATTTCGACTGCCGTGTCATTGAATGTCATATCACAATGAACTTTGTGAAGTCAACGTCTAGAAATCATCTTGGCTCATACCTAAGTACATTTTGTGTTATGAAGAAGACAGCAAGTTATGAACCGAACATAAATTAATATCTTGGCTAGCAAAATACAAAATATTTGAAAATATTTGTATTATTATTATTAGCACCGCGTCTTACTACCCGTTCGGGTTATACGCACTTACGCTAATGTGTAATGGTAGGGTGATTGTGAGATGAAATGAAAAACCTACAGTTTAATGTGGAATCCGAACCACGGTGGAGGCCTGGCATTCCCCACATTCACAAGACGTCTTGTCAGAAGTGAAGAAGGAGTTTGGTAATCAGATACCCCTAGACCACCAGGTCACTTATTTGAAAATAATAGTCCAGTAAAACTGTTCCGTAAAAATGCAAATAAAGGAAAACATATTTATATATATAAAGCTAATTCTTCTCCTATCAACTACCCACATGTAGACAAGTATTTAGTCAAAAGTTCCCACCCTTACTCCTCTTCGTAAAACGCTGCGTTTAAAAAAAAATCTAATAGAATGGGGAAATCAAATAATGATGTTATATTTGTTATACATTAGTAATAAAAGCGTTAAACATCCATAAAAAACAATTTTTTCCTCATTGTGTTTGTACTCGTATTTATTAATATAAACTGGGGCGGAGAAGGATTTTGTAAAAAAAAAAGTCCCCGAAATAATTTGGAAAACACTTAAAAGATCTTTAAAACCGTACACTATAAGTCACATATTAGTTTCTTATTATCATGGAAAAGTGACAATAGCTAATCTTCTATCAGGACATGCGTATTCAAGGTCTTATAGAGCTAATATGATGACCCAATCTGCTTCTATGTTGCTGATTTTGGAAGAATTTCCCATTTCCTAGGATGCTTAGTGAAAGTAAACTTGAAGAAATACACTTTAAAATGATCGCATAAGACAACAAATTGATGAAGCTATACAAGATGCCAACATAAAAGAGATAAGGTCCCAGCTTGAAGAGAAATGTCAACAAACTAGTAGAATGAGTAGGGCATCAAAACTTTGCTACAAGCTTTCCTACTGGTCTAACCTAGGCTAGACTTCATCTTAGCAGAAATAATTGGTGACTGGCAATTTCACATCGACACAGTTGTGTGCATTCATGCAGCTGGTCGCTTGCCATGGGCCAAATCAGCCCATCTGCATGCCCAGCAAATGTTGAATCTATAGGAAAACATCAAAAAGGAAGTCTTGGAAAAATGTATTAACAAAAGCTGCTTTACAACCAGAAGAGCAGACAGTTTTATCACAGGCAATTGGACTGACATGACTACTGAACAAACATTAATGCGAATATCAAAGTCTATTGGGTTTACTAATGGAAGAGGGCTAAGTGAAAGGACCGTGACTAAGTTTGTAGCATGTGCTTCTGTATTCCTACAGATTAGTGAGGCATTTAAGGAGTTCTCTGATTGTGTAACAAAGTTCAGTGAGCAGCACACATAACTCAGATATGGTAGAAGAGAACGAGATATCTAGGATGTAAACAAATTTGTTTGTTGGTTTCACGCTCACCATACTTTTCGGCAGGACAATGAGTTGGTTTCTGTGTATTCTGGGCTTGCAGTGACAAATGATGGTGTTAACTCTGATAATGCATATGAAGTGGGGCTTTGCAGCATGAAGGAAATTGAAGGGAGTAGCTTTGCTGATGTGAAGCTGAAAAAAAAGAATAAATTCAAAACGATAGCAACTGTAGCAAGCAGTATAAGGGTGGGATCAGAGTATGTCACCATTAATCCTGATCAGTTGTTCAACAAAGTCGTTTGCATCTCCTAAGGAACACAAAACTTCAAATATTATTTTCAGTAATAGCACAGACCCTATTCATTGGCTTTGTTTGAGAATTGTAAGATGTTCAGAAAGGGAACCAAGTCAAGTATAGTGAAGGTATTTGAGAAATGGAATCTGATCGAAGAAGAAAAGCAAAATTTGGGAAATAAGATAAATGCATTAGATGGGGTATACCTTCTGCATAGTATTGTGGCACCCAGTGCAGAAACATATGGGAATATTATTCGAAGATATGTGACACATGCCATTGAGAAGTATGGGGAAGATTGCCTTAGTATGTTTGATGGATACCCAAACTATCCCACAACTAAGGGTCTAGAACATATCCGCAGAGGATAAAGAATTTCACCACAGATCAATTTCACCTCTGAAATGAAATGTTTTCTATGAATAAAAAATTAATCTATAGCCAATCCAAAGAACAGGAAAAATCTTATTGGGTTGCTTGTTCAGGAGCTAATTGAAGAACAAATGTCTGCATCAGTGACTGAAGAGGACGCAGATGTTAAAATCATACAGAAAGTTATCAGTTTCTCTAAGAGTCATAGCCAAGGCTCGGTAGTTGTCGTTGGACAAGACACTGACCTGTTAATATTACTTGTTGGATTACCAGAAACAGAAAAAACTTTCAATGTTTTCCCAGAAACCTTCTGGTACTAGCACCTCTACAATGTTGTATGATATTTGCAAGGTACGTGAAGGAATTTGTGAAATGAATCATGTTCTCTTCATACATGCTATAACAGGGTGTGACACCACTTCTGCCTTGTTTCTGCAAGCTTACAGATTTTCGTATGCTTGAGAAGTCTGAGCAGCTCCGTACGAAATTCATAATATTTAATTCAAGGGGTGCTGACCAAAACAAGGTTAGAGAAGCAGGAGAGGATTTAATTCTCAAGTTGTATGGCTGTTGTAGTTCTAATAATATGGATAAAAGCAGGTATAAAATGTAGCGAGAATGTCTTTGAAATCAAAATTCAACATGGCATCTCTACCTCCAACATCTGCTCCAGCTGAGAAACATTCCTTTCGAACTTATTACTAGGTTCAAAAATGGCTTAGACAAAAGTATATCGACGCAACTGAATGAGGCTTGATACTTGACAACAACAAACTCTACGCTCTTCATTCTACAAAACCAGCAGCACCTGAGGAAGTTATCAACTTGGTCTCCTGTAACTGTAAGGTGTACCCCGTTAGAACAACTGCAGCTGTGTGAAGGTGTCCTTAGAATGTACGGAAATATGTGGAGTTTTCAGAGGATCCTATACCAATGTTACTATGGTATAATAAGAGGATGTAGATGAGGACATAATGGAGGTTCAAGGAGTGCACTCTTGAGAACCATGTTATTATTGGTTCAACTCTCCTCAAACAGATGAACTTCGTATCATGGACATTATACTGTAAGTGTAAGATGTAATTAGTACTTCAGAATAATACCGATGTATTAAGATTTTCACTATCTTCTCATATTTTGTTAGAACATTTAAGACTTTATTTTTTTGACAAAATCCTTTTCTGTCCAAATTTAGATTAATAAATACAAACACAGTGCGTAAAGAATTGATTTTTTGAGGGAAATTTATTTTAACATTTTTATTGCTAATGGAGAACAGATATAACATCATTAATTGACTTCCTCATTCTATTAGAAGATTTCTAAAGCAAACCGCAGCGTTTTACCATTAATAGTTACTGAGAAAACACTAATAATAGGAAAAAATGTGCTTTTTGGGTTTTGGGAGGGGATGGGGGAGGAAGCAAGAGGGGTAGGTGTGGGGACTTTTGACTGAACTACATGAGGGTAGTTGATAGGGGAAAAATTAGCTTTATATTATTTTTTTCCTTTATAAACCTCAGGTTGACTTGGCTAAATTATGGAAAAATTATGTAGCCTAGTTTTTGATATTAATACAATTGCCAATTTATTGCCCTTTTCCCCCTGAAGGTGCTACTTTCAATGTTTTTACTTCAAGTTAATAAAATTAATATTGTCTAAGACACTCAATTCGACAATTTAGTCAATTTTCCTTCTTTAAAATTTAGGCAGTATTAAAATATTTATGGTTTGATTTATTTATTACATTTAATAATATTTAATAAGTCTTGATTTTTAAATATTCAATAAAAAAAACTTAGATAAAAGGTATCACACTTGACTAGTCCAAAATTTAGCTGGTGGAAAAGTTTTTATATCGCCGCCCTAGACCGTGCGTCCACTTATGAGAGTATCAAAATGATAGAGGTCTATGTTTCCGATCATTGTGTGGTATCTGATCTCGGATAAAACACAAGTACGATCAAGGTCAGCTGATAAAAGCCCACCATGCCCTCTAATACCTGTACTTGGATGATCCCTTCCTGGGGAGGGGTGGGGGAAAGAAGAAGAGAAAACTTGACAATATTTACAACGGCAATTTGATTGTTATTGTGCTTGGATTCTTCGCCAAAGTACGCAGATAATAATCAAGGTATCGAGAATTAAACCTCGCCGACGGGGCTGATGGCATGTCTTGGGTTGGAGTTAAACACGTCATGTTCAGTGACCCTGTGTGACATGTACACCTCCCCACCCCACCCTTCGTATACCTAGAAACCTTTAGGGCAGATACCTTACAACGAGTCCGGCAACAACAACACCGGCGCTTTAACGTTGAATGGCGTGACCGCCCGGAGCGGTAGCAAAGCTGCCATTACAACATTACAGACAGCGTCTCATTAAAACACAATATAATAATTATTATTAAACTATAATCATACTTATATATTCGTATGCCCATTAAATAACCCAATACGAGTGTGTTGTACCAGACATTAAGAGATAAATGCACATGTCGGCCACTAATGATATGTTGCTTGATAATGACGTTTAGTAGGGAAAAGAAACGTAATCACTCTTGATTGTGGAACACTTTTATATAAAACTGTCATTCTTTGGTCTTCTGAGAAGTGTTCCAAAGTTTGAGATTAGATTTGTAATCATTATGATGTAACTTGTTTTTGAACTAAGAACATGTTGCAAATTGGGTTGGTGACAAGGCCCGGGCGATACGGGTTGTTACCATCCTGTGCAAATGTTGAATGGCCACCTTTCTCCTTACACCTTTAATACCTCTTTTTCTTCCTTCCTAAGATCACATTTGCAAAATCTCTAGAAATTAAAAAAAAAAAAAAAATCCTATATTCCCCTCATTACAATCGCCACCCGCATCTAACACACATTAAAAAAAATACTAAACATATTTTACAACTTTGCACAACAAAAGATAGTTCGGAATGAGCTGGATACTGAACTGAACCAAGGCCACGACTGAACTGTGGGTAAAACGAAGTCGAGTAACATGGGAGGCGTGGGGGATGGAGCGGAAAAGGGGTAAGTGATTATAATAATAATGAGTTTACATACCCGCTTTAGTGGCCGCATAGTCTAAGGAGCTATTCTTGCCATAGAGTAGACTGCTAAAGATGGGGAGAACGGAGTTCGATGATCCTGGTTGGGTGTACTGAGGGTGTTTTTTCCTAAATGGTTTTCCACGCTTCATCCACGTAAATTCTTACACACTTTCTCTAAATTCAACCTTCCTAATCCTTAAAATATTAGTTTAATTAGTACATATGTGTAAAACCCAAACGAGTATTATTATTATTATTATTATTATTATTATTATTATTATTATTAGAACCACGTATTACTACCCGTTCGGGTTAAACGCCCTTACGCTAATGTGTAATGGTAGGGTGCTTGTGAGATGAAATGAAGGACCTACAGTTTAACGGGAAATCCGAACCATGGTGGAGACCTGGCATTCCACACATTCACAAGTTGTGATTAATACACGTCTTGTCCGAGGTGAAGGAAGTGTTTGGTAATCAGAAACGAGTACTAAAACATGGTGCTAAGGAAAATAGTTTGGTCCTGATGTGTTTCCCATCGGCTAGTTAGTGTCACCTGGCCACCCCATCTGGGAGAAAGCACATGCACTGAGAAGTTCCTAAAAGTGGGGTAGCTTCCTTGTTGCTTTCCAAATTTAAATTCTATAATTCTATGAGCGAGCGAGGAAGAGCATACACATCCCCCACCCCCCGGAAAGATGTTTCTTTCACCTTCCAGCTATCAGTTACACGCCACAATCGATATGAGACCAAAAACGGTTTTACTTCTCGTCCGAAGGAAGATGTGGTATTTTCATCGCTTTGTAATAATATGTCGACCTCGTTAGGGTTTGAAACTAACGTACATCGAGTCATGGAGTGAATACTTTACCCCAATACCAACGAAACCATTCAATTAATATAAACGATTACTATTTTACTGGGAAATATCACTGTGAACCTTTGAATTCTTTTGGTAAGAGCTTAGTCGCAGTCCACGTGGTAGCTTTATTTATCATTTATCAACAATCTGAAAGGAGAGTTCAAGAATCGGCCGAATTCTAGATTAGCACTCTTCCGTATGTGTATGTGTATGTGTATTGTGTATGTGATATCGTAGTTAATAATAGATTATCTCAAATAAGGTAAAATTTGGCATGACGTAGGGCAGTGGTTTAAAACTGGGGGTACGTGGTGTATTTATGAGGTAAATAGCGAAATTTTTTGGTGACAAGTTATCCTAAAATTAACCCAAGATAAAAATATTGTGTTCTTTGAAACAAGTCCAAAACCGTCATTAGTAATCGTTAGTAATATATTTTATGTGTTTTGATTAATGAA
Organism: Timema shepardi; assembly: GCA_902151425.1. NCBI lineage: Eukaryota > Metazoa > Arthropoda > Insecta > Phasmatodea > Timematidae > Timema > Timema shepardi. Next base: position 11,983 of record CABFVX010003576.1, on the reverse strand, counting down.
TTTTGTATTCTTTTCTTATATATATTTTTATAAGTTTGTACTTGTTCTTACTGATTATGTATATTGATTTTTATAGCCTGACATACACAAAAAATAGCAAATTTAATCAAAATAACACATTTACTTTTCGAGTTAAGTAGTCTGTTTAAAAATAAGATAGAGGTTTGGATTTATTTATTTAAAATCAACTCTTGGGGTATGTGAGTGTTTACGGATGAGAGGGCTTGCAACCGTTAAAAGGTTGAAAAACTCCGTATTAGGGCTTAGGTACCACAATTATAAAATTAAAAAGTTTATCAAAATTGATTACGATAGTGTTTATTTTGTTTTATTGATTTGTTTAATATGTTCATCCACCATATAATGTTTTTTTTTATTGATATATTTATTGCGCATGTTCTGAACAGATTGGTTATCTTAGCACATGACTTATAAACTAATTTAAATCTAGTATAGATACAACATCCGGCCCCCCCGGCCGTGAAGGAGAAACCCACATTTCACCAATGGTACAGTTTCCGGCCATGCAATGAATCGATCCTGGAACAGTTAGTTCAGTATATAGATACGCTACCTACTGAGCTAAGGCGTTGAACTGTAATTTAATAAAACAGTCAAGTAAACCAACCAAACAATTTTATTGTACTACTGAAATAGGGTTACTAATGTCAACTTTCTAGACATACTAACTAGATCAACACATGACTTACAAACTAGCTCAGGCCTATGACAGTATATACAAAGTGAGTGTTAGAGTTGAGAGTCAGGCACACTATCCTTGCAACAAGTCATCTCTAGTTGTACGTCAGAGTAGGGTTGGCTGTGTGTAGAGAGGTGGGGAAAACGCAACGTGATGGACCTGCAATGTATATTTTTCCCAAAACGCGATGTAATGGACATGCGATGTAATTGTATACACCCACCAGCATATATTAAAGTTAAAGCTCTTTGTCAGAACTACTCATAACTAAACACGGGTGTTCTAAACTCTGGTCGACTAACATTCTGCGGAGAGGACAGGAATACCAACTGTTACGATATCCTGTAACCAAAGAAAGACCATATCATAGCTTAGGCCAGTAAGCTGGTTACTATAGAGGCATCGCTATATATTTAAAAAAAAGGTTAGGTGTTCCTCCACGCTGTACGACTTACAGAGCCACTCTGAAGCTTCAGAAATAATTGGATATTTGTCAATTAAACTGCCAAATTGGCTGAAAATATATTAAATTTATTCTGATGGGTATGGGTGTTGAAGGTAGTATCGAGTAAGTATATTCACATTAGCATGGAGTGAGGATGGGAAAACCATCTTATAAACCTCATGGTAAAACCACTTCCAGTGTTCCCGGCTAGGATTCGAACCTTGACCGCCTCGTCACCGACAAACTTGTCTTCTTGGAACCACGTAATTATGTACAGGACCTTTTTTTTAGTAATATTTATCTCACTCATGATTTCTCTGTACATAAAACCCACATAAATAAAACTGGCACCCACTTAAGCTATGTGTGCAATTTCATTTACCCTCTAAGGGGCCACGGAGCTTACATAACTCACTTTGATATGCTATGTGGGTACCTTAACCGAATATGTCATTGAACCTTTCGTGCGGAAAAAAGAAATATGATAAATAATCACAAAGAAAGACGTCATTAGCAGGTCATTAGCCTACGTTGCGCTGAACAATCACAATAATTGTTAATGGTAATAGATGTTATCTGCCACGCCATTAGCACGTATTGTGGACCTGCAAATTCTAGTATCAAGAATAGAGACGGGATCTACATAAACAAGTGATCCTAGAACGAAAACAAGTTTCTGCGATAGCCAGATTCAATAGGCGTGTTTCTGCTGTTGACCTGATATCGATGTTTAAGACCAAAACCTTTTCGCGGTTAAACTGGTATTGTTATTATTATTATTATTATTATTATTATTATTAGCACCGCGTCTTACTACCCGTTCGAGTTATATACACTTACGTTAATGTATAATAATGGTAGGGTTATTGTGAGATGAAATGGATTACCTACAGTTTAAAGTGGTATCCGAACCATGGAGGAGGCCTGGCATTTCACACATTCACAAGTTGTGATTAATACACGTCTTGTCAGAGGTGAAGGAAGGGTTTGGCAATAAGATAAATCTGTGCCGGGACCGAGGATTGAATCCTGAACCCCCAGCACAGAAGTCTGACACGTTATACCCCTAGACCACCAGCTCACCCTGACCTGGTATCGATATTAACGAAATGTTTATGACCGATATGATACCAGCAGGTCAATCACGGATCTTTTCATTTTGTGCGTCATACGCCATGACGGCCGAAGGCATGACGGCCTTCTTCTGACGCGACGTCATAACTGCGAGTATGGAACGCTATGTCATAAGTCATAACCACTATGGCGTATATGATGACGTGTAAACTTTTATGGGCGCTAGTGTGTGAATAAAGTGAGTTGGCAACCATGATAGCTGGTTTAGCTATGTATATTATAGGATTGGTAGCACCATGATGTAGTTGGACACCAATCAAAATACGTATTATCTTGCCGCGAGTTTCAAAACATCGCCATGTGAGTTTCAATGAACTTGATAAACGAAAATAATCTTTATTCTTAATATTTTCATTTTAAATCATAAATGTATATAGTTAAATATGGTTATATTAACGCTAAAATGAATCTATAATGGTTAAGGTAATGACCCTAAATTATAAAAAAGGTCCACAAGAATCTGTCATTGGCTCGGACAGAACTGGCATCAGTGAGAGTAGATAACATAATTAATGTGTTATTGTGAATAACTAAAGTTTCCTAACGAGTGTGACTTTTATCCACAGCTGATGGGAAGGGACAAAATCCAGAAGAAAAAACTTTATCGTTCTTGCCAGAGTTATTTTTTAAATTATACTTCTAGGCAAATTTTGACTTTTTCTTTGAATATCACCTGTGTAAATTCACAAGAAAACTGGTTTTAGGCTATGCAGTTGAAGATCGATAAAAAAAATCAGGCTTAGGCACTGAAATGGCTGTTTTGTGTTTGGATCACAGCTTCAGAATAGTGGAAAATAGTTTTTAACAATACGAGAGGTGTTCATTCTCTTCAATTCAACAAAAATTAGTGAAAACATAGTGGTTTAAAGAAACTAACCTCGACTATATAACTGTGTCTATCTGTCAGTTGGTATTTTGTTTAAATATTCCAGATTTGCTAAAGTGGTTTTGACAAATTTCTTATGATAGCACATGCTTTTCGTGTTAGTTTGGATATATAAACAAGGCCTATGCTGATAATGCCATTTTTATTAATGTTCCCTTGATTTTTCAATATAATTTTTTCTAGTGCTATTTTCTATTCTTATCGTTATTGGAGATAAAAATATATGCAGTTCAGGACAACATAATATGAAATAGCACATAATGAATTGTAACATCAACATCAAAATCACATAAACATTTTTAGTAGTAATAATAAAAATACAATGGTTTCAAGAATTTACATTGTTTTTTTTACAGTTTGTCAAATTTTATTTCAGCTTGCTTAACATAATTAACTAATTATGACATTTAATATAGAAAGTGAAAGAATGGTACATTTTTAAATTTCTTTTTCAAACTATTTACGTGACCTCACCTACACATTTAACCTAATTTCTCTTTTAATCATAGCAATACTTTTAAGTAAAAGTAGGACTGTTTTTATAAATGTATACTGTGACTGGTTTTATTGCATGGACAAAATGTGAAAGTACCTAACTATAATCAACAGTGATATATTATGAACATATTTTAGTAGTAGTAGTAGTAGTAGTAATTTTCTTGTACAGTGCATTAAAACCTATACACTTGTCAAATTAGAAAGATCAGACACATACGTACAACTAAAAACTTATATCAATAAACTTTGAACACTTTCTTAGTACCGAGATTATTAGGTAGGCCTACTTCCAGATTCCAGGTGCCTAAGATTATTTTTAATTTGATACGTTGCTGGCCTCATATCCACAATTATTAAAGGATTTTAAAAAATCCATGTATAGGACTTCAGAGCAGTTTTTGTCTCAGAAGAAAATGGTATTAATCTTGAGACAATTGTCTTGAGGCGTTGAGTTTAACGATCTTACTCCAAATAGGAGTTTATGATTATTAACGTTGTTATTATTATAGCTCCTTGTAGAATCCCCGTTTAGAAATCAACGGCTTCATTTCTGGTCGCGTAATGTGTCCCACTGACATTTTTGTTGGACAATTATTGCGATTCGCCATTTTCTTTTATAAAACCCTAAAGCATGTTGTATAAGGTAAATCTTTTATAAAAGTTGTGAAATATATTCTTTTATAAAATATGTTTGATGGATCGTCAAAGTTTTATCATATCTAGTTCATTAAAGAACGTTTATAAAATAAACGTGGCAGTGTAATACCGACCTAAAAACTTGGAATGAATCCTTTTGGTCCACAAAGCTGAGCCTTTTATAACGTGTTCTACGTAAACATGGAGTATCCATTAGGACTTCAAGTATCAAGTGTCTAGAAACTATTATTGTAGGAAATAGCTCATTGACAGCGGGTTTGTTTAGAATTATTATCAGCTTTCTGACCTCAGATCAAATCCCTGATGGTTTATATAAGGGTGGGCTTCCACACTGTGATTATTGAAGTGTTCGACACAAATCTCTCTTCAGGTTAGTGGATGCCCTTAGAATTTGCCTTCGTCCACCCATGTTCTTAGATTGGTAGAAGATGCGTATAGCCCTAACAGACAGTAAGAAGCCTATCTTATACGATACTCTATTGATTTTTTCTACTAATCCAAGAGACCCAGATTCGATTTCCAAAATTACCAAAAATGTATCAATATTGAAATTGGGGTTCCTTTATCACAGTGAGTAATTTAATGGTTAGGAGAGTGTTCCAAAATGGGGGGAGGGGGGGGGAACTACCAATAAACTAAAAGTCAAGAAAATCTCAAAGCTCAGAAGACCTAGGAAGATGAAGTTTTGCAGACAAGTAGCCCCCAAACACAAAATAATAGAAAATTACTTGGTGACTGAAAATCCTCATTGGTGCCTCTAAAATGGGCGGAGGGGGGTTTCTACAAAACCAACGCCTAAAAATTCTCGAGGCCAAGTAGAACTAGGAAGCTGAATTTTTTTAGACAGGTAACCAACTCTTAACCCAAAAGGGTGTAGGCATGATTTTTCTTAACAGGAGCATTTACTATAAAATGAAAAAGTATATACAAAAAATGTTGTTTCTAATGAAATCTTTACTTGAGGAACGATTTTACACTTTCATTGGACTAAATATTTGATCTACTATATTTTAAAATTTAAATGCGCCTCACAGACCTTAAACTCGAAATATTGTTCTTAAGTGATATGAGAGTGAACGTACTTAAGTTTTCAATGAAACTACTAATGTAGCTTAACCAATTTTGAAGCAAACTTTTTGTAAGACTATGGATTAATGGAGCTGCGCTTTGGGCGTCAATTGTAACACTACGGAATCAATCACCCCGATTCGGGCGTCTATCCTACGCGTGCGGCACGTAGAGTATCCCAAGGAGGGCCTTCTGGATGAAGACAAGATGTGCGAGGCGAGATCACTTAAGTTGGTCCCCCACCCCATCAAAATTAAAATTTAAATGTACCACCGTTTTGCACCTATTTTGCACTGTTTTGCATACAAGTATTACGTTTTGCACCCTAACCCAAGAGACGACACGACTGTTTATGTTAAGGGGGGGCTAAGTTAAGGGTAGCCCCCCCCCCCCACTATCAAAATGTTGGATTTTTTTCATGCCATCTTAAAAGTCCTGTTTTGCACCTGAATAGTTTTGCAAGAAAAAAATATTTAAAACGGAAAGTTAAGCCAAGACAAGTTAAGCCAAGTTAAGTCGAGGACTTAAATATCTGGTGGGGGACAAGTACAAGTTTTTTAAATGGTGAAGTGTGAAAAGATTGTACCATAGACAGATTTAATGACTATGTGTGCAAGAAAGCGAGAGAGCCTAAACCCATATTTTCTGTTTGTGTATTAATCTTATATATATTAAAAGTGTTCTCGGTCCGATGGGCACCGATTAAAGTGATACTGTTTAATTATTTGATATTTTACCCGTGATCGAGCACTAATTAGAGCGGTACGGTATTTTGATTATATAATTGCCCCACGATTGGGAGCCAATTATATTATTATTATTATTATTATTATTAGTACCGCGTCTTACTACCCGTTCGGGTTATACGCACTTACGCTAATGTGTAATGGTAGGGTGATTGTGAGATGAAATGAAGGACCTACAGTTTAACGTGGAATCCGAACCACGGTGGAGACCTGGCATTCCTCACATTCACAAGATGTCTTGTCAGAGGTGAAGGAAGGGTTTGGTAATCAGATAAATCTTTGCCGGGACCTGGGATTGAACCCCGGCCGCCAGCATAAAAGTCTGACACCTTACCCCTGGACCACCAGGTCACCGCCAATTATATTGATATTGGTTTAATTAGCTGATATTTGCCCCGTGATCTATCACTAATTAAGATGATACAGATTTATAATGAGATAATGCGCTGTGGTTGAGCACTACCTTGTAACGATATTGGGTTTTACGGTGGTGACAACGCGAGTATGCCTTACTGCGCACATGTCCGCGGTTATTTGATCTGATAATTACTGATAATTAATTTTATTAAATAAACAATACTTTTAACGTTGTACACGTTTTATTTGGATGATTTTACTTTCGTACTGAAGATTTGATATATAAAATAACAGTTTTTGTTAACTTCACAGGTTGCTTTTCTGTTATTTTTCTCTCTGTTATATTTAATTTACGCTATGGATTTAAGTTACTGGCACTGTGTTTCAGTGCTACTGCTATATATTCATACGCACAAGCGGCTTAAATATGTCCTACCCCTTGCCTCTTGGACCCCTTGTCAACAGTGTCAAAATCAACTAATAGAAAGAGCCCTGGTGACAGATTTGTGAAGGCTAGCTCCATTTTGGGTAGAGGGAGCCAGCGAGTCACAAGATTTTGCTAATTTCTACGGAGTTGGCCATTTAAAGAAAAAAATGTTTTGATGGTGCAATACATTGACATTATGAAAAGAGCGTGACTCTCCGTGGATGAAACCCTAAGATATATAGATTATATATGTAAGAGAGAGTAACCTATAATTTTCTGTTTATTAAGAAGGTATGCTATTTATTTAACCTCAATCCTAAAATATAATTCAGGATTTTGAGCATGATCTGGATGGCCAATGGAAATAGGCTTAATATTGTAAGTGCTAGGTGACACAATGTTGTAATAGAGTAAATAAATTACGTGTGAAAGTATTCGCTGACTCGAGCTGGAGCTAGAAAGAGGGTGTACAAGCATGTGAGTGAGTCGTGGTCACGATGCTTTGTTCATGTGTTTTGATTAAAAAACTCTTAATCGACTTATGTCTCAAAAACTAGGGTAAAAACAGGTCGAGCGTAGAGAGGGGGTCTTTTTTACCTTTTTTCGGTCAGGGCGCATGTTGTCTATGGACTTTGGGCCGTTGATGACATATGTCCATGACGTATAGGACGTCGTGTTAACATCGACTCTATGTCAGCTGTAGAGGCTAATGGGTTCGAGTCTCGGGAATAGTAGTTGTCTTGTATTTACTAATAGAAGTACAAGCTGCACTAGTGTGTGAACCGCTGTCGAGGAGGGTCTACCAGTTGACCATTTACGTGGTTAGGACAGTATCCAGCTATGTCAAACAAACTTTATCAAAATCCAACTCGACGACGAGAATCCTGCACCTTTGTTAATAAAACTATGTACTTCAAACATCACATGAAGCTTTGTTAAAAGAAACACCTCCTTTACAAGGTCTGCCAACGCCTCACACCCCGAACACCAACCCACTACCCGTACAATATTAAGGCATGTCCTAGACCGAGAATGTAAAAGTAATATAAAATTGAACTATGATTAATACGAGAGAATATTACACGGTTGAAGAAGGAGCATGGAATGCATGCTCTGGGTACATGACAGACCTGACGTCACGATGCCAGGCGTTGGTGAGGGTGAAGTGACGTTGTTGTTGTTGTGAAGTCTGCCACAGGATACAAGTATAGGGGGTTATGACGTCACAACAACCATTGTTTCAGACAGAAGCGTCAGACCAGTTACAGGTGTCGTTGTGTAGGGACTAAAAACCATATACTAATGCAATAACAAACATTTGATCAAAGGTGGTGGCAACTCTTTTATGATACAGCTTATAAAATAAATATATTTGTCTTATTAAATAAATATTATAGTGTAATATTGCCCTTATTCACTTTTCTCTAATGGGAGATTTAGGCGTCTTTAAATTCTGACTAAATTAGTCTTTAACACTCCCTAGAATGAATACAAGCCAACCTGCTATGCAGTAATGCCCCAAGTATTGCCTATACTTGTGAGTATGATGTCAATTGGTGTTGCTTATGCTTGGTACGTTTTAACAGATGAACTTCGAATTTACATTTAATTCGATTAGAATTTAACTATTGTGAAAAATACAACTATTTAGTTTTAAAACTTGAACTTACGTATTTCCCAAAGAAAGATTTTTTTTATCTTAGTGTTTGATTAAAATACTTCCCTTCTCTTTCCACTTACTACTTACACTGAACCACCAACTAACCCAGGAGCCCATCGACGACAACGAACTGACTAACTGCATTTGATTGGATGGCCAAGGTTTAAGGGCAGTAAAAAATTGAGTGGTAATCTCTGTGGAAGGGCTGCATGTGATTGGAAGGAGGTTTCTGCAAGAATGTCACTCAAATCTAAAACCATATCTACGCACGTCTCGGTGGATACGTGTATAGAAGCGTCCTCGAGGCTGTTTTTGACTACAAATCATTTCCAGAACCTGACTAAACCAGCTCGAGGGATTTAGTCAACAAGTCTCATGTTTCATCCATCTTATTATTATCCTATATTGTAAACAATTCACCATGTTTTACCATCAAAAACGATCAATCATCATCTCATTTATCATAAAAAAATTATTTCTCAAAACCACTGCTCACCTTGTATATTGTCTAATAATTAGGCCTGAAGGGAAGGAATGCTAACTTTTTGTTAGTTGCCAACCTTCAACTAAAAAAAAAAAAAAAGAATTCGCCTTCCTTTCTCTTTACGAAAAATCGGGTGTATCAAGTTCCTCCACGCAAGTTCAACAGCAATAGTCCACTACTGGTCCCTCCACTTTCATTGGACGGGGGGTGGGTTTGAGGCTTAACCCCCCTCAGTTGCATGGAACGTCCACAGGAGCAGGAGTAACTTTACACAAGAAATTACAAAATTAACAAAACTCACTAACGCGTTAGGCTAGGTTGGGTAGGAACTAAAATTATATATATTGCACTTAGACTACTTAGAATCGCTTACTTGGGTTGTCGTGGAGGATTTAGACCCCCCTCCCCTTAATCACCCGCCTCTTCCCGACCCAGTGAAGGAACTCAGCTATTGAATCAAAGTATTGAATAGAGGATTAAACCAGGTCTCTTGGAGGAACTTGACCACGCCCTGAAAAACTACCGCCACACAACACACAGTCCCACCTCAGAAATTTTGAGTAAACAAGTTCTCAAGATCTCACAATAATATAAATATATCTTGGTGTTTAAATGACCGTCTGGCTGCCGAGGAAGTAAACATCTTGAATCGGTCAGTCGCTGTGTTCGTGTTATAATTTACTCTCGTGCTCTCCTTCAGGGAGCATTACAGCATGTCAAAATGTGACTGCAGTCCAGATCACTTAAGTTGCCCCCCCCCAACCCGCTCAAAATTTAAATTTAAATACACCACCGTTTTGCACCTATTTTGCACCTTTTTGCACCCAAGTATTACGTTTTGCACCCTAACCCCAGATACAATATGACTGTTAATGTTTAGGGGGGGGGGGCAATTTAAGGGTAGCCCCCCCCCAACTATCAAAATGTTGGATTTTTTTCATGCCAGCTTAAAATTTCTGTTTTGCACCGTTTTGCACCTAAGTATGGCGTTTTGTACCTAAATAGTTTTTCAAGAAAAAAATATTTAAAATGGAAAAAAGTGGGGGGGGCGCAAGTTAAGCGTAGCCCCCCCACTCCCTGATTGGGGTTATTTTCAATGCAAAAATAAAAGTCCTGTTTTGCACCGTTTTGTACCCAAGTATGGCGTCTTGCACCCTAATAGATTAGCGAGAAAAAAATATTTAATATACAAAAAAATTAAGTCTTTGGACCTTACCTCCAACCCCCACACCCTCAAATTAAGAATGTAAATATACCATCGTTTTCTACATATTTAGCACCATTTTGGATCTTAATAGTTTTTTAAGAAAAATAAATAAATTTAAAGTTAAAAAATGTTCGATGACCAAGTTAAGTGTAAACCCCCCAATTTAAAAAAAAGAGTTTTTTTTGTAAACCCCACTTAAGTTTTCCTCGGAAAATCATCTTTTCTAAGTACAATAAAAACCTTTTTCACAAAAAAATCAAACAACATTGACCAAACAATTTTTTTAATATTTTAAATTTAAAAAAAATTGTAAACTACTCTCAAATTATTTATATTTGTTAAAAATAAATATATCCTCTTATTTATCATGATAAACAATCAACAGACACCCATTTAAACAATATATTAAAATGCTATTTGAAAGATTTCAAATTTTCTAAAATTTATCATATGTAAACTAACCTTAAATTAATATATTTTATAAAAATCAACACACTTTATTATTAAATCGTGTAAAATAGTCCTCAATTGGCAAAATTGTAAAATATATTTTCAAAAAACCCACTTCAGGGGCAGAATTGTCCAAGGCGTCAATTTCCTGTTAGACTGGCCTGCTGGAGTTGGGGAGATCGATGATCGAACAATGGTCACGTCTACTGAGGATATTTTTCCCTCAATAATTTGCCACTCTCCTTCCACGCAAGAGCAGGTATATTACCTCTAAAACGCTTCCTTCCTCCTCCCTGCCCATTATAGTAATGATAATAGATGCGTATAAGCTGAACAGGCAGTAAAACTATGTGATTCAATTTTTCTTTTCTTTTTTAAACTACAATTGTTCAAATATCAGTAATTAGCACTACTATTAAATATATTGTTTAAGAAAAAACAATAGATATGAAATTATTTTTAGTGTAAATAACTTGCCAGATACCCATTTTGAACCAAATCGTTAATTTTTTTTTCAAAATATTAAAAATTGTATAAAAAAATCAGTCTTTGGTAAACTACCCTTAAGTGAGTTTTTCCTTAAAAACAAGTGTACATTTCTATTTGCCATTTTGAAAACTCCCTAGATTTACATATTTAACCAAACTTTTTTCGAACATAGATGAGACACGTGTTTTTTTTCCAAGCAAATGTAGGTTCACCTTCCCAATCCCCTACACGCGCAAATGACGGTACATTCGGATAAAAAAAACTTTTTTCGAACATAGATGAGACGCGTTTTTTTCCCCAAGCAAATGTAGGTTCACCTTCCCAATCCCCCTACACACTCTCATGACGGTACATTCGGATAAAAAAAACTTTTTTCGAACATATTGAGAACTGTTAGTGAAATATTCATAATGAGTAAAAAACCGATTATTGAATCCATTTCTGGTTTTACCTTTGAAAGTCATATTTGGACACGGAGAATATATACACCCAAAGACATTAGCTTCAATGTTTGCATATCATAGCTTCATGTTCATGATACATACACACACAAGCACATACGCACATGCACACACACGCGCGCGCATACACACACACGCACACACGCACGCATACACACACACGCACACACGCGCACACACACAAGACATTAGCTTCAATGTTTGTTTATCATGGCTTCATGATCTGCAAACTAGATGTTCCTGTTTGTTTGTTTTTATAGCCGTCTCAGAGCCGCTCGACGAGATTCTAGAGCAAGCTGGTCAGAAATGAAGAG
>CABFVX010003575.1:60865-82520 GCA_902151425.1 Timema shepardi | reverse complement strand
CAGATAAATCTTTTCCGGGACCGAGGATTGAACCCCGGCCGCCAGCATAGAAGTCTGACACCTTACCCCTAGACCACCAGGTCACCTACTACCTAATAATATTTAAACTTTTGCATCATAATAGTTGTATTTCATATTCATTTAAACAATGAAAAATATACTGATTTAACCATACTATATTATACATAGATCTATCGCGTTATATGTATTGGAACTTTGAAGGTTTGATACTATCTCTTAAAACGTCTATAAAAATGTAGCTAATGGAAAGTTATTTAATAGCTAAATATAATTGGTGATATATTTTTTCAATCAATTTTTTAAACTTCTTAAACCATAGTGAACATTTAATCTCAGGACAAGTGAAGGTAGCAAAAAGATGTTTCTTTCGATACCAGAGTGTGAGTACTTAAATAAGTAAAAGTACAGGGGAAAAAGTATCAAATGAAAAAAAAGTATCGAAAGGAAAATATCGATATTAGTAAAATATCGAAACTTTCTTCACATCCATATCTGTATCACCAGAGCAGCAAATAGTCTACATACAGGCGATCGAACTGAATGTCATGTCAGGCCCGGTCGGTAATGCCATACGCAAAAAAAACTTTTAGTCATGTAGTGGGCTCAGCAGTCCTTGCCCGTACAAACTACGCCAGCCGGAGAAAATGACTTCCCATAGTAATTATAATATATATATATATATATATACCATAGTCATTCAGCATTATTTTATTGTTATTAGGCTTTTTAACAATGAATTGTTGTGCTTTTTTTAAAAACATTGAATAAATATAAATTATTTTAGTTCTATTTAACAAAACAGTCTTAAACAATCTAGACTGTATCTATTATTATAATAACACAAATAAATGTTAATCAAATGTCTCAATAATATAGCTTGTTAAAATAATTGATCCAAGACTGAATTTTATATATTCATAACCAAGACTGTAATGTTTTATTTCATGTAACAGAATGCCAGGTCTCCACCGTGGTTCGGATTCCACGTTAAACTGTAGGTCCTTCATTTCATCTCACAATCACCCTACCATTACACATTAGCGTAAGTGCGTATAACCCGAACGGGTAGTAAGACGTGGTGCTAACAATAATAATAATAATAATAATAATAATAATAATACAAATAATTCATGTAACACTCATAAGTGAAACAACGATTTAATCCAATCTTTAATTACTTTAGTTCATTAAATCGAATATAAAATTTAACTTTTTTACAACAACAAACAAAAAAGACAACAATACTATTTTAAAATGTCAAATGTTGTAGCTTGCACCTTTTTTTTTATCGAGACCATAAAAGGATGACGAAAAACATAGTAAATATAACTTCAATTGTTAGACATCAGCAATTACGCACGTCTTAAACAAGTATATTTCACTAAACTCTTTCTCCAAATACATTTAATAAAACATAATAATGATGTAAACACTGTGATGATTGAAACTAATTTCTAGAACATTGTGGTAAGTATGAGTGTTACAAAGTGACCCTAATTTATTAAATAATAACAATGTACATCTTGTGAATGTGGGGAATGCCAGGCCTCCGCCGTTAAACTGTAGGTCCTTCATTTCATCTCACAATCACCCTACCATTACACATTAGCGTAAGTGCGTATAACCCGAACGGGTAGTAAGACGTGGTGCTAACAATAATAATAATAATAATAATAATAATAATAATACAAATAATTCATGTAACACTCATAAGTGAAACAACGATTTAATCCAATCTTTAATTACTTTAGTTCATTAAATCGAATATAAAATTTAACTTTTTTACAACAACAAACAAAAAAGACAACAATACTATTTTAAAATGTCAAATGTTGTAGCTTGCACCTTTTTTTTTATCGAGACCATAAAAGGATGACGAAAAACATAGTAAATATAACTTCAATTGTTAGACATCAGCAATTACGCACGTCTTAAACAAGTATATTTCACTAAACTCTTTCTCCAAATACATTTAATAAAACATAATAATGATGTAAACACTTGTGATGATTGAAACTAATTTCTAGAACATTGTGGTAAGTATGAGTGTTACAAAGTGACCCTAATTTATTAAATAATAACAATGTACATCTTGTGAATGTGGGGAATGCCAGGCCTCCGCCGTTAAACTGTAGGTCCTTCATTTCATCTCACAATCACCCTACCATTACTTATTAGCGTAAGTGCGTATAACGCGAACGGGTAGTAAGACGCGGTGCTAATAATAATAACAATGTAAAACTGCCATATTGGGGCTTAAGCACTGTTTTGTTTCAAACCATAAATGTAACACTGCCATATTGTGAGTTGTGGCACTACACTGTTCTAAATGTTAAATCAATACTGCCATATTTAGTGAAGAGGCAGTGTTGCATACTGTCAGTAGTATAGCAAGCAGCCATAATCTTAAAATCTTCTTTCCTAAAATATTAATGAATGTATTAATATACCTTCTCTTTTTATTCATAGTGACCTACTAATCCTATAAATTTCAGCTCATTGCCTCTAAAGACCAACTAAATAAATTGACATAAAAGTTTCAAATCGATTTATCTCAAAACTACCTTTTTTGATTTGTGGCAGTGTTGTTCTAGGGGTGCGATATGTGGACCCGTACAGTGATAATCGAACAATTGGCAGCAAAACCCCAACTACCGAGTAACGCTGGCTGCCTTATCTGATATATCTCGTGTGCTCACTTGGTCACACATTTGTAGCCGACCATCTTTTCACGTCCATCACAGATTCTGCCTTAAAATATGAGTGAATAATGACCCCCGGCTCAGGATGAATTCTTTTTAGTCCAGTGGTTAGAGCACTGGTGCACTAAGCTAAAGGTCCTGGGTTCATTTACCGTAAATATGTGTTATTCCTCAATTTAAAAAATATTACACTTATTCGCGGCTAAAACAGTAGTTTACAGACATAATAGATTTGCTATTTAATCCGTCATAAATCAATAAAGTTTCATCAAATACGACCTTTTAATTGTTAAATAACAATAAACTAGATTCTTGCATCTGGAAAATATGTTCTTTGATATAATCGAAGTTATACCTTGTTTATTTACTTGTCAGTTAAGTCGAATTCGGTCAATAATTCGCTGGAAATCATGTGTTTCCTTAAGTATGTGTAGTTAGGGTCAGGGTATGTTTGTGGTTTTATTCGTAAAGGGATGGTTTTATTGAGTTTACTCCTAATACGTATTTTTTCGTTTGCATCTCAATGTTGTATAGTTTTCTTGGAAATGTTGTAAAACTTCCGTTCGCTGCTTGTTAAAACACTGTCGCAAATCCTTGTTTATAGGTAAAATTGAAATCTATGAAAGTACCTTAAAGAATCTTTAAAGATACCAAATTTTATTGAGTTGCGCCGTCATAATATTATAATTTTTAAAGACATACGTATATTCCTATAACTATTTTAATTAAAAGTAATATAGTTTTTTTTTTCCTGAAAATTGGTTGTTCTATTCAACTATATAATTGGTTCATTCCCAAAACCCAAGGCCATAGAAATATAAGGGTCGGGAGTCCAAACACCCTTCGGGATTTGATGAATACCCCTGGTGGGGCTTATGAACAGATGCCAACTTTATTGGCTAAAGATAGACCAAACTTAATGTGATCTGTAACAACCAGCTAATATCTCTTTTATACTCTTGCATTAAAATATTAAATGCTGTATAATATAGCTGACGAGATCAGCGTCATTATACGCTTGTATTATTCAAATATATCTGGATAACTCTAATATAACTAGCGTATAGCGTTTATTATTATTATACTTAATATTAACTTAACGTTAACACTTAGGACTATCCTTTTTATCAGGCATTTTGTTGATTGATTTTATTAATATTTTATTAGAATACGTTATCTAAGCAAATTTTAATTAATTTCTTTAAATTATCTTTTAATAAAAATACTTTTGGCTGCTAGGTCTACGATTTTATATTTTAAAAGAAAAAAAAACTGCAAAGAATCTATTCAATTTTGATTGAGAATATATAATATAATATATATATATAATTAGTGTTGGTATTAATACTAGTATATTTTGATCAGAATTAGTCCTGATTTATAATTAATAATTATGCAATGGTAACGATTTAACTGTACTAAATACATGCTATTTTCACTTCTATGAATAAAATACATTGTATAATTTATCTATTAAATCTATCCTATTTTATTTATATCGTTTCATTTTTCTTTTTAACAAAATGAAGAATCTGTCTGTGTGTCATGAACATTACGTGGCATTTAACGCAAGTAGAGGGATACAATTTTAAAATCTGTAACTCCTATACAAACATCATGTCCTACTCGAAGCTAGCATTTTAATATGTTTACCATATATTTTTTAAATCTATTAACAATTCGAATATTGAAACAAAAATGCGTTCCCAGGGGTAGTGTATTGCGTGGTTACCCGGGGCACAGTCGGATGCTTGTGCTAGTTGTACATAATAAAAACAAAATGCACCAATTAAAAATATGTATTTTATTTCCACTTTTTCAAAATTTTCAAAATATGCTTTATATTTATTAATTTTTTTAAAACCAATATGTGACAATATGAAGTTGTATATTTATTAAATTATATGAAACATTTTAATTAAAACCAAAATAAATATATTTAAAAGATATGTATTATTTCCAAGTCTATAAAAACTCATTGGTTGTGTTCCCATTTGATTATAAAAATTAAGTTCACCATACAACTTGAACATTTTAAGATACAAAATGTATCTTATTCAAAACAATCTTCATTCCCATTTGTAACAATGTGACGATGTAACAATGACGTCGCCCGCTTTGGAAAACAAAAATGTATGTTTTTAGTTCGTTATTTTTGGTGTTTCTTTCTTCAATAGAATCCAGCTCTGATTTCCATCGACTTGAATACATGTTATTCAGGAGGACAAAACTTAAGCGTACAAAGTGCATCTGTTCCATATTGGTTACAAATACAAAAGTTACAATCTTGCAAGAATGTGGATTTGGGTACACAGAATTGTTTGGTGGTAGCTGTGAACAAACACATTATTAGAATGAGTGGGTATAAAGACATAGGCCTTTATAATATGTAGGTAACATTTGGATTTGACATTACAAAAACCAACCGGGTATCTATCAGCCCACATCGGTAACCACATGGTCTAAGATGTATTACTATCCTAAAGATCCAGGTACATATCTATCTGATTGCCAAACCCTTCCTTCACCTCTGACAAGACGTGTATTAAACACAACTTGTGAATTTAAGGAACGCCAAGCCGCCACCGTGGTTCGGATCCCACGTTAATCTGTAGGTTCTCAATTTCATCTCACAATCACCCTACCATTTAACATTAGCGTAAGTGCATATAACTTGACCGGGTAGTAACTAAGACCCTCTGTTATAGAGGCTACAATCTTCACAGAATGTGTTTATCGTGAAACAGTCGCCATACAAAGAGATTCCCCGAATTATGTTGGATTACCCCTACCAGCTCAAGAGAATTTAGTTCCCCCTGAATTCTGTTGGATTACTCCTACGAGCTCAAGAGAGTCTAGTTCCCCCTGAATTCTGTTGGATTACTCCTACGAGCTCAAGGGAGTCTAGTTCCCCCTGAATTCTGTTGGATTACTCCTACGAGCTCAAGGGAGTCTATTTCCCCCTGAATTCTGCTTTGAAATGACAACAAACAAGGCTCAGAGTCAATCCTCTAAAGAAGTGCAGGTATTTATGCGAGACCTCATCCTATGGCAAACTCTACGTAACATGTTCCAGGGTGAACACAGCGAGCAGCTTGGTTGCTTGGTTGGAGGATATGGCGACCGTTGAGGTTTGAAGACGACGTGTCTGCCAGGTAGAGATAGCGAGTGGAGTGTGTTGTCAACCAAAATATTGCGTGGCTCGGCTACAGGAACTAGCTGTGTGCTCATATTGAAAATAGATTGTCATTTCAAGAAACTACCTCTCCCACCACCTAAATCCTCACTCGGACACGCACAGGTGATGTTGCCAGTACTCGAACAAGGAACTTTACATTTACACTTCAAGCAGTGAACACCAAATCTTCCCGAGGAGAACCGAGGGTATGCCTCCAGCTGGACTTGGGTTTCACCGAGACAATGAGGATCTACGTAACAGTATTTTCTTAATTCAAGCCAGTATAGGCGAGAATGTAGCTGTCAGGATATGGTACGGGATTTGTTATCCTTACTTTAAATTTCACGCACAGAGTTAGTTTTATTCGTCATGTGTTTCAGTATTAGTTCTCTCGTTGAACAGCAGTCTTAAGAGGTTTTGTGTAAGTTATTATATATTAATATTAGCTAAGTTAGCCATCTAGCTAGATTTGAACCTTAAACCTATTTACTTTTTAGTTATGTGCATATTTCAGTTTAGAAGGTTTAGTGAGGTTAATTATGTAAAGTAAATCCTTAGTTTATTCGGTAGCGTGTCTACCTACTGAACTAAGAATCCCGATTTTGATTCCTGGCATGGTCGAAACTGTATCATCGGTGAAATATGTATTTATCATTTAACTTTTATAAACTAACACCTGGGTACTGGATGTTGTGCTTGTCCTAGTATTAAGTTAGATTATAAGGCATATGAAGCTACGACAGGTCTAGCAAACCGGTAGTAAAAAAAATGTATTTAATGAAATATTGACCCATAGCTTGGAAACAGCTATGGATGCAAAAACTGTAAAGAAAATCGTCATTCAAAAGAAATTTCTCACCAACAAGGCCCAAGTAAATGTTAGGTTTCGCTCTTATAGCTCAACGTGGAACGTCCTTTTTCAGAGCTCTACTTGAAGTAGCTGTCGCCCTTAAGATGGCTAGTTTTTTTCTCTCTTGAGGACTCTAGTTTGAATCTAGTCCTGGATGATCTGGTTTTGGAGATCGTTGTTTAAAAGGTATATTCAGTGTGATTACACACATGATGGTAGATGGGAACCTTAAGGAACTACTTTTTAAACGTTCTCATATAAGTAGTTTGTACTTGTTCCTTTGGGAAAGCTCCGTGCTATATTCTATAGACGAGCAAGTAGAACTAGTACTCTCTTTGTTAGTGATTTCGGTGTAACGACTCATCTTTAAAGTCATGAGGTTCTGTGTAAACCTTGCCCTAAAGAATTAATTTAATTCATTACATATTTTAAATCTATTTACGGGTGTGATTTATTGATTAATGTAATATTTAATGTTCCTTATATATGTAGCCATCTCCTTTCCTAATTAGTGCCCAATAATCGAGGTTAGGATATTTTGCATTTGTTTGCGCACTCAGTTAATGGACAAGGTAATATTGTGTTTCAAATATTTAAATTAACACCTTAATTGGTTTGTGAAAGCCTAGGTTTTATAACGAGAAAATACCAAAAAGTTGTCAGCCGGTTGTTGAATTTCTAATTAGGTGCAGTTTTTGTTCTTCTTGACCATGTGAAGAACAGGTCAAACTACGTATATTATATACCATATTTAACAGTTATTCTCTAATTATCAACTTATTTTATTAAACTAATTATTGTTTTAACAACTAAAATCTTTTCAATTTGTTGCAACGTCCAACCTAAGAGAGCCCCTAGATCTATTTAATGAAAGAGTTGGCAATGCTGAAATCTCATATAAGATAAACCAATAAGATATAGGGGCTATATGCACACTATAATTACTTTAATAGAATATGAATTAGGAGATTAAAATTAGATGCTAATAGGATATGTACCTGCAATGGCGTGGGAAAATAGCATAAAACCATTTTGCGAAAGAAAAAAACCTCATTTCACCCGACCGAATTCAAAACCCCTATCTTCTCGAGACCAGCTAAGCAGTCGATAACGAGATTGCCGCATTTAAATATGAGACCACACTTGCGGGCTCAAATTGTATTTATTCTATGGACTAGGTATCCTGTGGGTATTATAACTAAAAGAAAGTGGGCTAATAATCACGTTTCTTTTTCTTCCTATGGGATTTCCGGGCACTCAATTGGTCGTTAGATGTCATCTTATAGCAAACGTATACTGTCCCATTTCCATAACATTCGCAGATCATGCGATGTCCCTTAATCGTTAATGTTACAGGCTGGCAAGAATTGGGACGACCTGTCAACAGAAAAACAGAAAATATCTCCGTACTGTACCAGACATAGGTGAGTTGCCAACAGAAATACAGATAATAATATCGAACATACAAGACCTGTCGTTAGAAACAAAGATAATAACAAATACAGCCAGTTAGGGAGATTTTGCTCGCCAGAAGCTGTGTCTTTAAACCTACCCCTAATATTAGTGATGATAGCCACTAGAAGCAGTGTAGTTGTAGAGTTGATGGCCACTAGAAGCAGTGTCTGTGAACCTATCACTAACTGTAGAGATGGTGGCTGCTAGAAGCAGTGTCTGTGAACCTACCACTAACTGTAGAGATGGTGGCTGCTAGAAGCAGTGTCTGTGAACCTACCACTAACTGTAGAGATGATGGCTGCTAGAAGCATTGTCTGTGAACCTACCATTAGCTGTAGAGATGATGGCTACTAGAAGCAGTGTCTGTGAACCTATCACTAACTGTAGAGATGATGACTACTAGAAGTTGTGTCTTTAAACCTACCACTAATATTAGTGATGATGGCTACTAGAAGCAGTGTAGCTGTAGAGATGATGGCTACTAGATGCCGTGTCTTTAAACCTACCACTAACCGTAGAGATGATGGCTGCTAGAAGCAGTGTCTGTGAACCTACCACTAACTGTAGAGATGATGGCTGCTAGAAGCAGTGTCTGTGAACCTACCACTAACTGTAGAGATGATGGCTCCTAGAAGCATTGTCTGTGAACCTACCATTAGCTGTAGAGTTGATGGCCACTAGAACCAGTGTCTGTGAACCTATCACTAACTGTAGAGATGATGGCTACTAGAAGCAGTCTCTGTGAACCTACCACTAGCTGTAGAGATGACTACTAGAAGCTGTGTCTGTGAACCTACCACTAACTGTAGAGATGATGGCTGCTAGAAGCATTGTCTGTGAACCTACCATTAGCTGTAGAGATTATGGCTACTAGAAGCAGTGTAGTTGTAGAGTTGATGACTACTAGAAGCAGTATCTGTGAACCTACCACTAACTGTAGAGATGGTGGCTGCTAGAAGCAGTGTCTTTAAACCTACCACTAATATTAGTGATGATGGCTACTAGAAGCAGTGTAGCTGTAGAGATGATGGCTACTAGAAACCGTGTCTTTAAACCTACCACTAATATTAGTGATGATGGCTACTAGAAGCAGTGTAGCTGTAGAGATGATGGCTACTAGTAGCAGTGTCTGTGATACCTACCACTAACTGTAGAGATGGTGGCTGCTAGAAGCAGTGTCTGTGAACCTACCACTAACTGTAGAGATGGTGGCTGCTAGAAGTAGTGTCTGTTAACCTACCGCTAACTGTAGAGATGGTGGCTGCTAGAAGCAGTGTCTGTTAACCTACCGCTAACTGTAGAGATGGTGGCTGCTAGAAGCAGTGTCTGTGAACCTACCACTAACTGTAGAGTTGATGGCTACCATAAGCAGTGTCTGTAAACCTGCCACTGACTGTAGAGATGGTGGCTGCTAGAAGCAGTCTATGTGAACCTACCACTAGCTGTAGAGATGATGGCTACTAGAAGCAGTATCTGTGAACCTACCATCTAGCTGTAGAGATGATGGCTACTAGAAGCAGTGTCTGTGAACCTACCACTAGCTGTAGAGATGATGGCTACTAGAAGCAGTGTCTTTGAACCTAACACTAGCTGTAGAGATGATGGCTACTAGAAGCAGTGTCTGTGAACCTACCACTAGATGTAGAGGTGATGGCTACTAGAAGCAGTGTCTGTGAACCTACCACTAGATGTAGAGATGATGGCTACTAGAAGCAGTCTCTGTGAACCTACCACTAGCTGTAGAGATGATGGCTTCTAGAAGCAGTGTCTGTGAACCTACCACTAACTGTAGAAATGATGGCTACTAGAATCAGTGTCTGTGAACCTACCACTAGCTGTAGAGATGATGGCTACTAGAAGCAGTGTATGTGAACCTACCACTAGCTGTAGAGATGATGGCTACTAGAAGCAGTGTCTGTGAACCTACTACTAACTGTAGAGTTGATGGCTACCAGAAGCAGTGTCTCTGAACCTACCACTAACTGTAGAGATGATGGCTACTAGAAGCAGTGTCTTTAACCTACCGCTAACTGTAGAGATGGTGGCCGCTAGAAGCAGTGTCTGTGAACCTACTACTAGCTGTAGAGATGATGGCTACTAGAAGCAGTGTCTGTGAACCTACCACTAACTGTAGAGTTGATGGCTACTATAAGTAGTGTATGTGGACCTACCACTAACTGTAGAAATGATGCCCGCTATAATCAACGTGGCGCATAGAAGACTCACTGAAGTTCTCATGTTGTCTGCCTGTCAAGGAGCAACTCTGACTGTCACATTAAAGGTCTTGTGAAAAATCGCTGGATCACAGACGTTGGTTCTTTTGATGCCACATCTAAATCAACTTTGAGATTTTTAAGTACTGGGTAATTAATATATAGAAGAGTGGGAAGAGTAGTTCATGATTGTGAAGTACTTTAGTCTTTCTGAGAATATTTCTCAATCAGCTTCATTTTATTGTTATTAGCCATTTTAACAATAAATTCTTCTGCTTTTTAAAACATTGAATAAACATAAATTGCTCTAGTTCTATTTAACAAAATAATCTCAAACACTCTAGACTTTATCTATCATTATAGTTACACAATTAAATGTTATTCCAATGTCTCAATAATATATCTTATTAAAGATAATTGATTCAAGATTGAATTTTATTTATTCTTAACTAAGACTGTAATGTTTTTATTTCATGTCACACTCTTAAGTAAAACAACGATTTAATTCATGCTTAAATTACTATATTTCATTCAATCGAGTGTAAAATTTAACTTTTACAACAACAATCAAAAAAGGATACAATACGATATTAAAATGGTAACTGTTGTAGCTTGTAAGGTTTTTTTTAGAAAGCATAAAAAGATGACGACAATCTTAGTAAATATACCTTCAATTGTTAGACACCAGCAATTACGCACGTAATGTTTTAAAACAGAGATTGTTTTGCCAATTAGCATATCATAGATAGTTAACCAATCTATTAATTCGTGGAAAGAGGAAACGTCCCTGATCTGTTGGTATTTAACAGTGATCTTTAGATTTATATTTACAAAAATCTGGGCGCTGCTTTAAAGGGCGGGGAAAAGGGGTTAAAGGACGATAGTTGTTAAAGGGTTCCTTTGACGTTCTTTATATACTCAACTAGCAAGTTACATCAACTTGTCAGGAAAATACCCTTCATCTTGACTTTCTGTTCGGTACAGAAGAGGACGCCCCAACGGATCTTGGATGTGTGAGTTATAAAACAACCGGACAGCGCTGTTGGTCGTGTGTTCGACACCAGTTATAGCTATAACACCGAATATAGGTCATTGCGCAGAAATGGTGAGTAAACACATTGAAATAATGAGTACCTTTCACTAAACTATCTCAACCCGTTCTAAAACCTACATCACATGTATTCACTGGTATTTGGTCGTAATTAGTCTATTTCACCCATCCCGTTAAACCATCCTGACAAGTAGTCCCACGGGTATCTAGGTCAAACTAAATCAATAAATAGTATTTAGATTGAAAAGTGACACCTGGGTACGGGAATTGAACCCATTATCTTTGGCTTAGTACGCCAATGCCTCAACCAGCGAGATATCCAGGAATCGTCCATTTAAAGAACATAATATCTTTGCTATTTGTTCCATATTTATATGTGGACCCGTACAATGATAATCGAACAATTGGCAGCAAAACGCCAACTACCGAGTAACGCTGGCTGCCTTATCTGATATATCTCGTGTGCTCACTTGGTCACACATTTGTAGCCGACGATCTTCTCACGTCCACCACAGATTCTGCCTTAAAATATGAGTGAATAATGATCCTTGGCTCAGGACGATTCCTGATTAGTTCAGTGGTTAGAGCACTGGTGCACAAAGCTAAAGGTCCTGGGTTCAATTACCGTGAATATGTGTTATTCCTCAATTTAAAGAATATTACACTTATTCGTGGCTATAACCGTAGTTTACAGACATAATAGCTTTACTATTTAATCCGTCATAAATTAATAAAGTTTCATCATAATTTTTAAATAACACTAATCTAGATTCTTGCATCTGTAAAATATGTTCTTTAATATAATCGAAGTTATACCTTGTTTATTTACTTGTCAGTTAGGTCGAATTCGGTCAATAATTCGGTGTAAACCATGTGTTTCCTTAAGTGTGTGTATAGTTAGGGTCAAGGTGTGTTTGTGGATTTATTGAATTGACTCCAAATAAGTATTTTTCCATTGCAAATCAATGTCGTTAAGCTTTCTTGGAAATCTTTCTAACCTTTCTGTTCGGCACTTTTTAACACACTGTCGCAAATCTCTGTTTATAGGTAAAATTGAAAACTACGAAAGTACCCTAAAGAATCTTTAAAGATACCTAATTTTATTGAGTTGCGCCGTCATAATATTGTAATTTTTAAAGGACATACTTAAAGACCTATGCCTATTTGAATTAAAAGTAATATTTTTTGTTTTTTCTGAACATTAGGTGTTTTTATTCAAATATATAATTGGTTCATTCCCAGAACTCAAGGCCGTAGAAATATAATGGTTGTGATTCTAAACACCCTCCGGGATTTGATGAATACCCATGGTGGGGCTTATGAACAGATACCAACTTTATTGTCTAAAGATAGAGTAAACTTAATGGGATCTGTAACAACCAGCTAACATCTCTTTTATACTCTTTGCATTAAAATATTAAATGCTGTATAATATAGCTGACGAGATCAGCGTCATTATACGCTTGTATTATTCAAATATATCTGGATAACTTTATTATAACTAGCGTACTAAACACATGGTATTTTCACTTCTATAAATAAAATATATTGTATAATCTATTTATTAATTCCATACTATTTTACTTATATCGTTTCATTTTTTTATATAAATAAAATGAAGAATCTGTGTGTCGTGAAATTTGCGCGATATTTAACGCAAGCAGAAGGATGAAATTTTAAAATAGGTATTTCCTATACAAACATGTCCTACTCGAAGCTAGCATTTTAAAATGTTAACAATATATTTTAAAATCTATTAACAATTCGAATAAATAAAACAAAGAGTTTTTCTTTTTATTTGAAGCAAAAATGCGTTCTTTACGGTAGTGTATTGCGTGGTTACCCGGGGCACAATCGGATGCTTATGCTAGTTGTACATAAGAAAAACAAAATGCACTGATTAAAATAATGTATTTTATTTCCACCTTTTCAAAATGTTCAAAACATGCTTTGTATTTATTAAAATTGATTAACCCAGATATTCTTACTTTGTGACAATATGAAGTTGTATATTTATTAAATTATATGAAACATTTTAATTAGAACCAAAATAAATATATTATAAAAATATGTATTTTTTCCAAGTCTATAAAAAAACTCATTGATTGTGTTCACATTTGATTATAAAATTAGATACACCATACAACGTGAACATTTTAAGATACAAAATGTATCTTATTCAAAACAATCTTTATTCACATTTGTAACAATTTTTTCGATGTAACAATGACGTCACGTGCTTTGTAAAACAAAAATGTATGTTTTTAGTTCGTTATTTTTGGTGTCTCTTTCTTCAAGAGAATCCAGCTCTGGTTTTCATCGACTTGAATACATGTCTTTCTCAAAGACACAATTTAAGCGTACATGCTGCGGCTGTTCCTTCTGAGTTACATTTACAGGTGTTACACTTTTGTTCGTCCAAGAATGAGGAATCGGGTACACAGACCTGTTTGGTGGTAGCTGTGAACAAACACATAATTAGAATGAGTGGATATAAAGACATAGGCCTTTATAATATGTAGGTAACATTTGGATTTGACATTACAAAAACCATTTTGAGTATCTAACCCTCTTCAATGACCGTATGATCCAAGCCGTCACTCTCGCTATAGACTACAGTAGCCTTATGGCTTCTTTGTTGCTGACTGACAGCTCACAGCTTACAGCTGACGGCTTTGAAAAGCTACCAGACCAAATTATGTATCCCTACGCCGAACCATATGATATGCAAAAACATGTGTTTAACAGCTGTCACTTCTGACAGTCAACATTTAGGTATATACCTTAATGTTGACTGTCGGAAGTCAGCTGTGAGCTGTCAGTCAGCACCAAAGAAGTCACGGGGCTTAGATAGATTGCCGAAGACGGGGAAATCGGGGTTCTATCCCGGTAGTGTACACTAAGGTTTTTTCCACTAAATGGTTTTCCATTCCCTCTCCCCGAAAATTTGGGTACACGTCTTTTAAATTCAATCTTCCTAATCGCTCACACATACATCTTGGAACAGGAAGGAACAGTTTTTGGTTGATTCATGGGTCCGAACGGTTAACCAACCACGTGTGTCGGATACGTTGGTAATGGTCAAGGATGGTGGGTATTTTAGTTTTTGAAGGTTTTTTTGTCGTGTGGGATTACTGAACGGTATGGTCATTACATCCAGGTTCGGCCGCCATATATTTAGACTATTAGCCGCTCTGTTGTCACAGGACTTTGTCCAGGGTACACCAAGGAGGTTGTCTACATGACGTACCCGTCATGAGATGATGTGATGATAGTTAATATGAAGTTATGGAGCCGTCCTGAGTCTTAACCTGACTTAAGGCTAATTTACCAAACCCTGGGGACCGTTTGGATCATTCTCTTTAAGGTTGAAAAATTACCAAAGGTACCAGCCGGGAATTGAGCATGGTACGCTTAGGATTGTAGCCAGATGCACATACCACGGCGCAGGTTTTTTTATAAGTAGAAGAGACCTTTAAAATCAAATGTAATATATATTTTCAAATAGTTTGCAAAGATTCCAATATAAAACTTTATTGGGTCTGTGGTCTAGTGGTAAGAGTTCCTTGTTACAGATCCAGAGATTCCAGGTTCGATACTTGGCGCTTACAGATCTTTTCTATGAATTTGTGGATCGGTAAAGGAGGTAATTCAACATCGTGAGTACAAATTAGGTGCTACTTGAATAAAATAATTAGCGGTTCACGTCTGTAAAAATAAGAACAGTGGCCGTAGGTTTCGTTGTGTTGACAACATGATACCCTCTATCCACAAATGTTGGCACTATCTTCGCCAAAATACGGCGGCCGCTCGGTTGGTATAACTCGCTCGCAGGCGGACGCCATGCAGTTTTTTGTTGGTTTGTGTGAACCATACGGGCGTTGCTATTATAAGGTTGTCACTCACCCCTGGTGTGCCTCTCAAGGTGCTTCCCACCTTCCTGTTTAGGTGGGCATCCCCGCCTGGTGCAAGCAAAACTCGTGCCGTCGTTATTACATTTGCAGGTGTTGCAATCCTCCATGTGGGTCTCACCTGGCTCGCACTTCTTGGGGCGACCTGTCAACAGATAAACAGAAAATAAATTACCCTTTAAAAAAATAGTTTCTCCCCATCCTTGTTAATCACAAGTCTAGGGACCTTATCTCCATTCCTTTAGGAGCCTGGTTGTTATTTGCTATTTGTTTACGAGTTATTCTTGTCATTAAATCAGGAATTTTTTTGAGTGTTAGGGTAAGGTGTTCAATATCTGTATATTTACATTACTGTTCCGAATATACAGTAAAAGCTCACATATCCGGACCTCTAATAGGCCTATATATCCAAAACGGCTAGCTAAACTAACGAGCCCCGTGGTGAAGTGGTCAAATGCACCTCGCTAAGAACCTAGGAGTCCAGGGTTCAATTCCCGGTCTGTACCTTGGGTATTTCCACTAAAGGGGAACTATCCCAACGGTCAGAAGATTTTGATTAATTGGGATTAAGTTAGGACGTGTTTCCGGTCCACACCCTCATACTTACTATCACCATTATCCAATATCCTCGGGACATGGGAAGATCTTCCACGGAAAGAATGTACTACGATTTAGTACACTCGGTTGTCAACCCGGAAACGGTTCATTAGTACTAGTTAGTCTTTCCACAAACTGGGCTACGAAGGATGTAGCCCAGACAATCTTTATTATTATTCGCTAGGTTTTACGTCATTAAATTCTTTATTTCTTAAAATATACAAATAAATAAAGTCAAAAGAAAATTTCAATTTTTTTTATTAAGAAATGATAAATTTAGTTTTTTTTTTGTATTTAATTTTGTTATATTTAATAACAATTTATTTAAATACTGTATCTACATAGACATCCAAAAAATATTTTTATGTAACTATGTATGCTATATAATTTATATCCTCTTTTTTTTTACGTTTCAACTTTTCAGAGGGGTATTAATTTCATATCCGAAAATTTGTTTGTCCAAAACGGGTATTTTGGCTATCAGAGATTTGACTTTATTGCGTTTTATTCCTCCTAAGTATGTCCTTCCTAAAAACTCTACTCGTAGTTTTATTATCTGCTCAACCTAACAACTGAAGGAAACTACATTATGAGGTAGAATTTAAAATAATTGCTTTAGTATTTGCCGGAAGAAAGGACGATAAATCACCAACTTGTATTATTATGTCTTGACCGGGAATATAACTCAGGTATTCCGTGTCAAATGTGAACACTCCACCACCCTACAAACGCTGTCGGTTATTATATAGGTATACCTAAAATCAATCTAGCTTTAACACTCATACACACACAGACACACACACATACATACAGTGGCCCGATGGCTTCTTTGGTGCTGTATGACAGCTGGCAGGCTTTGAAAAGTTACCAGACCAAATTATGTATCCCTACGCCGAACCAAATGATCTGCAAAAACATGTGTTTAGCAG
This sequence comes from Timema shepardi, assembly GCA_902151425.1. NCBI lineage: Eukaryota > Metazoa > Arthropoda > Insecta > Phasmatodea > Timematidae > Timema > Timema shepardi. The sequence continues at coordinate 65,613 of CABFVX010003575.1, read as the reverse complement.
CTGTCACTTCTGAGAGTCAAAATTTAGGTATATATACCTAAATATTTACTGTCAGAAGTCAGAACCAAAGAAGCCATGGGGCTACTGTACATGTATTGTACTGTATATATAGTGTACCGTAACATGCGAGATTCACTTATCAGCACATCTTACTACCAGTTCAGTTTATGTGCTTATATACTAATTACGGTAATGGTTTTAGGGATTAGGAAGGTTATATTTAGAGGAAATGTACCAGCATTGGAAGGGGAATGGATTTTTTTTAAGTCATCAGTACACCCAACCGAAATTTGAACCTAGATCTCCCTATCATCGGCAGTCTAGTCTACTGCGAGAGTAGCGCGTCAGACCACGCGGCCACCGAAGCCGGTCGCCAACAGTTAATTCATGCCTGAAAGCGTATACGCATTGATTGCCGTTTATTTTAAAAGATTTAACACACACAAATTCCGCGTTACAAATGACGACGGCGTAAGGTAGCCTTTTGACGCACCGTTCAACAGCGCCCTATAGCACCAAAGTGTGACGTCTGCGAGCATACATTCAAGGACGAAAAAAGGTTTATTTTGGTGTTCCCTATCTCTCATTAAAGTTTATACTGAGAGCTTAGAATCACCCTCTATGTATAAATTAATGAGAACATGCTATCACTCATGGCCAGCTCATGCCTTTACATCTGGTTCAAGTCACTTGGTGATAACCTAATGATAAAAGGACATCAAACCATCAACATTGCACAAAAATCTGAATAATAAATGCATCCTTCAATTTATTTGACGCTTGCCAATATCTTTATATTTTATGGCTTTGTAACTATCCGAATTCATGTCTCTTTCCGTCGAGTTTCTTCCCTAAGGTGCAAAGATTTGATATCCACTAAGAGCGAAGAAGGCTTTGAGCGTGGGAGTACATGAGGTGGCATTTAGTGGTGGTGGTGGTGGTGGTGGTGGGGAGGGGGGGTGATAACACCTCTCTTCCAATATTTGTGCTTTAAAAAAAAAGTCCCCTTCAATATGAAATTAAATTGACTAATCTGTTTAAATAGTTAGCTTACTTTCAATATTTCATTATATATATTATATATATATATATAATGTGTTACATAAATGAAATATTGAAAGTAAGCTAACTATTTAAACAGATAAACACATTAGTCAACTAATTTATTTAGCTACCTATGTCACATTTAATAATACTTAAGAAACGGTGTACCTCCAATATACCTACTCACGTGGCTCTATCACACACAATCAGTTTTGGACAAGATCAGCAGGGCCATAACTACCACAGGGGCAGTTGGACCAGGGTTTCCGAGCGAGGAGGATTTTTTTTTTTCAAACGAAAGCAGATTAAAGCTTTAATCAAACGCATATTGTCTCAATATATTTAACTCTGGTGGTTTTTCAAATTGTATTGTAATAATACTATTGTATTTTGTATGTGATTGCATTCAACCAGTATAATTGTAAAAAATAATTTTCAGTTTAACTTTATACATATTTTACCTTAAGGTTACCTCTGTGCCTAGTTCTGTCGCGTGATCCTATATTGACTTCATTATTAACTTCACCGGATCAAAAACATCCAATAACTAACAATAAATAAATATCAACAAGACTTATTAAAAGAATATGGGAATGTGGGATTTAGAGTTTGAATGGAAAAAAAATTAATAAAGGTTGGCCCCATTATTATTTGTTGCCCCGGGGGCCCAAACCCTCTATCTACGGCCCTAAAGATCAGAATCAACGATATTAAAATAAGTTAACTGTATTTACTTTGTTGATAATGTGGTCGCTAGAAGTTCTGTTTGTGAACCTACCGCTAACTTTAGAGATAATGGTTGATATAATCAGTGTCTGTGAACCTACCGCTAACTTTAGAGATAATGGCTGATATAATCAGTGTCTGTGAACCTACCGCTAACTGTTGGAAGATGTGAAGGTGTGGTGCAAATCCTGCCATGATTGTGCATGTAGGAAATCCCCAAATATGGCAGAAAGAGCACCACTCATCAATCGTCGACCAGGATACCCATTACAACGTATCTCCGTAGACATCTTGGGCCCACTCCCTGAGACCACCCAAAACAATAAATACATCCTTGTTGTAGCGGATCATTTCACGAAGTGGACAGAAGCATATGCCATGCCTAACCAGGAAACTGTGACAGTGTCAAGGATAGTAATTGAGGAATTCGTGTGTCGGTTTGGGGCTCCTGAAGAAATCCACAGTGACCAAGGGCGTCAATTCGAAGCGAAGATATTTCAAGAAATGTGCTTGTTTCTGGGAATCAGGAAAACAAGGACTACACCATAACATCCCCAATCAGATGGATTAGTCGAAAGGTTTAACCGTACACTTTTAGTCATGTTGAGCCAGTGGGTTAATGAGCAACACAATGACTGGGACAACTTCCTCCCCCAAGTCATGTTAGTCTACAGGTCTAGTCAGCATGAATCAACAGGCTACACACCGTTTTATCTAATGTTCGGGCGAGATGTACGACTACCAGTCGATGTTGCATTCGGTCACCCGGAAAAAATGTTTTTGAATGAAACCTTATTTGTGCAAGCCATGCGAAGCCGTTTCGAGTTGGCGTACGAAAAGTTTCGAGAAAAACTGGGAAACTGCCAACACGTACAAAAGACGCTTTGTGATCGACGATGTTCAGGTTCCCCTTATGAGGAAGGGCAGCGAGTGTGGCTACTTAGCAGTGCCGTTAAACGTGGATGCTCACCGAAACTACACCGCCCATGAGAAGGGCCTTACGTGATAATAAAACGAGTTTCCGATGTCGCATATCGTGTCAAGAAAGGCCAAAAGCGCTTAGTTGTCCATTTTAACAGGCTCAAGTTGTACCAAGCCTTAGACACCGAAGGCGAGAACAAAGAAGGACCTAAGGTTGTAGGAGATCCTGAAAAACGGGAGGAGGAAAAGTCACTGTCAAATCAACTGTCATGTTAGAGTCAAAACACCCACCCTCTTCAACAAGAGCACCTCCAGGTATAACTGGTACCAGAAGGACTGAGGGAGCAGCTTCAACACACACGAGCGTGCGAGTAGGGTGCGAAGTCCGAACGGCGCTACCCAAAACGAAACTCGCGTGTACCAGAAAGGTATCAAGCCGGGTATAATTTTGTGGGCACTGGGTCGTGCCCAATTTACGAGGGGGGTAGTGTAGCGAGCGAGACCATTCTCGAGCCAGCCCTGAACAATCACCAGGCTTGGGCCACCCCTCATAGCTAGGGGGTGGGGGACATTCCAACGGTCCGAGTGTAGGGCTAAACCAGACAGGTGTGACAAGGGAAGGTCGAGCAAAGGGGCTGAGAGTGTCAACACTGGGGTGCGTGTTTTCACATTGTAATGGACGTGTGCAACGGACTCAAGACCTATGTATTTAATAGACGTATTATTAAGCAATCATTCTTTGTAATGTTGTAGTTTAGAAATAAGAGTAGTAAATAAGAACCGTAACAATTTGTTATTTAAATGAAATAATGTATATATGTATATATGTATATATAATGTGTTACATAAATGAAATATTGAAAGTAAGCTAACTATTTAAACAGATTAGTCAATTAATTTATGTATATATATTTATATATAAACAGATTAATCAATTAATTTATTTAGCTACCTATGTCACATTTAATAATACTTAAGAAAGGGCGTACCTCCAATATACCAATTCACGTGGCTGTGTCACATACGATCAATTTGGTACAAGAGCAGCAGGGCCATAACTACCACAGGGGCAGTTGGACCAGCGTTCCCGAGCGAGGAGGATTTAAAAAAAAAAAATCAAACGAAAGCAGACTAAAGCTTTAATTAAACGCATATTGTCTCAATATATTTAACTCTGGTTTTTTTCAAAGTGTATTGTAATACTATTGTATTTTGTATGTGAGTGTATTCAACCAGTATAGTTGTAAATAATAATTTGCAATTTATCTTTATATATATATATATATATATATATATATATATATAACCTTAAGGTTACCTCTGAGCCTAGTTCTGTCGCGTGATCCTATATTAACTTCAGTATTAACTTCACCGGATCAAAAACATCCAATAACTAACAATAAATATCAACAAGACTTATTAAAAGAATATGGGAATGTGGGATTTAGAGTTTGGAAGGAAAAAAATAATAAAGGCGGGCCCCATTATTATCTGTTGCCCCGGAGTCCCAAACCCTTTAGTTACGGCCCTAAAGATCAGAATCAACGATATTAAAAGTTAACTGTATTTACTCGGTTGATAATGTGGTCGCTAGAAGCTCTGTCTGTGAACCTACCACTATCTGTAGAGATGATGGCTACTAGAAGAAGTGTCTGTGAACCTACCACTCTCTGTAGAGATGATGGCTACTAGAAGCAGTGTCTGTGAACCTACCACTATCTGTAGAGATGTATGGCTACTAGAAGCAGTGTCTGTGAACCTACCACTAACTTTAGAGATGATGGCTACTAGAAGCAGTGTCTGTGAACCTACCACTAACTGTAGAGATTATGGCTACTAGAAGCAGTGTCTGTGAACCTACTGCTAACAGTAGAGTAAGTGGCTAATATAATCAGTGTCTGTGAACCTACTGCTAACTGTAGAGATAATGGCTACTAGAAGCAGTGTCTGTGAACCTACCACTAACTGTAGAGATGATGGCTACTAGAAGCAGTGTCTGTGAACCTACCACTAACTGTAGAGATGATGGCTACTAGAAGCAGTGTCTGTGAACCTAC